>JBAWJQ010005553.1:0-95927 GCA_037783105.1 Bactrocera zonata | reverse complement strand
TTCACACAAAAAACATTTAAAAAGTTTTTGGAAGAATTGTGACTACCAAATTTAAATCATCAGTTTTATTTTGATGACTTTTGAAAAATATTTCGAAAATTAAAGCGATTACTTTGAGGACGATATAGTCTTCGAAGTATAAATTAAAAATTTAAAAATTATGAACAAAGTCTTACTATTTTTTGCCCATAGTAGTATTTAATGTTTCTTTTATACATCAACTTCACTACATTGGAAAAAGAACTGTACGAACGAAAGGCATATCGGGGTATTGATTAAATTTTCCGCTCCACTGTATTTTATTATCCATTCAAACGATCAACGACGTCTAATTCAATTTAGTAAATTTTGGGAATATTTCCAAGTAGAGATTTCACATATTCTTCCTATACTTTTTTAGTACTGTAATTAAAAAATCGGATTCAAATCTTTATTAAAATCGAGCATTTTATACTTCTAAGCCTATACGATCATTAAGTATATGCACGATATTCAGCCTCGACAGGTCACAAGATGATCATTATTTAGTAAAACATGTATCAAAGTAATGTAATTTAAACTATTCATTCAAAATGTCTTCTAATAAAATAGAAAAAAAATAAAATGTTCGCTTCATGACAGCGATCGTCAATATCAAAGCTCCCAAACTGTCGAACGCTGAGAGTATGGTTCTGTTCACTGATAAGCAAACAATTTCCAGTGGCTCAACTGTATAAAGCCTAAAAGTATGCAATAGAAAAGTACTGATCGAACAGTGCTGTCTAAAGTATTGAAATAGTGAGAAACTTTAGAAGTTTTGTGCAAATTTTGATTATGTTATAAGGCACAAATAAGTATAAAAATCATAATTAATTAATAATTTCATAATTAATATTTATTCGAAACAGGAAATATAACTTTTGAACAGTTTCAGAATCTTTGTCATGACAATAATAAACGCGGATATACATATAAGGGAATGAATATTCCTAAATACTATCTGTTATTATCTCTCATATTCTATTTAAAAAGCTAGAAAAGTTTGAAATCTTAAATAATAATATATAAAGGTATTACAACAGAAAAATTTTCAAGGCTTGCTAAATTCTTCAAGCCGTTTCGAAGTAACAATATATATTATGCTTCTGAATTTTATTTTATTGAGTTCTGCAACCGGAAGAGAAAACAATCACCCATCAGTTATAGTGATGTCTAAAAAATTATACAACCTTTAGCAAATTCATAATCAGAGCGATTTAAAGCGCGAATTAAGAGTGGCTGGGAGTTGAAAGAACACTTCAGTGAGCAGATAATTTCAGGTTTTGGGCCGTTCGATTGGCCATCAAGACCGTGTGTCACAACGTTAAACTCATCCCTGTGGGGATGTGTAAAGTTTTAAGTATATGCGAACAATCCCACTTCGATTCAGGTGTTGGGGCAAAACATCGCGAGTGTCTTTCGCCAGTTACCAGGAGACAAGAAAATGGGACTCAACGAATGAACCATCTGAGACGTTATAGCGGCAAGCGAATATAATAATAAATACCAAAAAATGTTCTTTCGAATGATTATAAACATTCCCTATTAAATTTGAAGTTTCTGTTTTTTTTTCTAAAAGAGAAAGGAACCTAGAAATGGATCACCCTTTAGTTGTCATTTAAACTGGCCGATGAAGGTCCTTGTAAGGAATCGTTTATATTTTTGGAGGCTATTATAGCTTCGGTGCAACAGAAGTTTACGTTTTTTCTTTTTCTTTTTCAATTACCAGAAATAAACATTAGAAAAATATGATACTTAATAGAAAATATTTACTCACCAATAAAATACTGAAAGTTCCATTTACAAAGGCTTTACTGTAAAGCACCTACGAACCCGCATGTGAGTGTTAAAGAAGTCGTAAAAACACAATAAATTTCTCGCAGCAAGAATATGAAATTGTGTGCTGGTTCACTGGAGATCAACTCAACTAGCCGAGACACTCCAACCCAACTGAACTGAACTCAGACACTTTGGCTGCTTCCTTTGATTCGGGCGATAAGAGACGTTGAAATGTTTGCTGTCTGTGACACTTGCAATGGCGTGGGGTCAGATTGGGTATATACATATACGTATGACATATACTTATGTATGTATGTATGTTGCGCCAAAAATATGCAAATAAAATTCTAAAACCAACGACTGACTGAATTCATAAGAAATACTTTATTTGACCACAATTTGTGTCAAGGGCAACACTGGCAAGCAGGCACCACTTCATATTATTTGTCACTTGAGAGTTGCTGTGTGTTTGTTTTAGAAATTTTTTGCGATCATTAAACAGACTGCAGATCTTTATCGCTGATATCCCAAACATACGTACGCTCTCACATAAAGAGCAATTGTGGACTTGAGGACGTGTAATAGAGTTGTTGCTGTAGCTTTTGTTGACATTTAAAGCGTTTTATTGCAAGCTCAGCATGAGCTCTTTATTGGCGGTTTTGTGGTGTTGGCGGTTCAAATTTTTTCGTACAACAAAAAATGTCGTGTTTCATGGAAATTAATTAAGTTTTTCGTGTTTACTTTATGTTTAATTCATTAACGCTTGCTGTTGTGCAAAAAAAATAACAGAAACAAGATTGGAGTCATAAAACACCCGCATGTCGGAGATCGTTTTCATTTTAGTTACTTGGTCTTCAGTTTGGGCGCGCCTTTTATAATTGAAATATAAATTTTTTCAACACAACATTTACAAATTGCATTGTAAATAAAGGAAAACAAGAAAATATAAACAATTTTTAATAGGTTTTTGGTTTGGCGGTTGCTTTCAGACGACTATTGAACTTGTTGCAATCATTAAATTCGGTAGTAGGTGGCACATTTCACACCCAAAAATAAATATAGAAAAATTTCTACAAATTTATATGCAGCTATAGTATTGCGTTCAATGTCAAGGTCATTGATTTTTTCACGGTAGTTAATTTATTGGATTTTCACACCTACTGTCAGGTAAATATGAACACATCGGCGAGCCTTTGAATTATACCAAGCAATAAATTAAGTTTTAGTATTATTTGGTAAAAATATATACCATTAATCATGGTATTAATAAATAGATATGACTTCACATAGACATACATGCATACATACTTGTACTTTTACATACAGTTATATGAGAGTCTCTTAATATTTATAATATTTTTACGTTCGCTTACTATTTTAACAAACAAATATACTATATATTCCATATTTTTTATTGCCTTCTAGTGTGAAATGTTGTAAATTGATTTTCTCGCAATTTAAATATTCATTATGTTGCACTAAAATGCATTTGAGTTATTTGCTATGCTTGATTTAGTTGGCGCTAAAGCGTTTTAGATAGCTTTGAACAGCAACAACCGTTCGCTCGCGTAAATTAATTATTTGATTAATTGCTTTTCATGTAAGTGTTTCGGTGAAAAAATGTTTGGAATGCCTTTCAACAGTAGCTCGATAAGCGCCATAAAATGTAAACTAGAATTTTAAGGTCAAATATGTGTACTGCAGTACTCGTAGACGATGCTAAAGTGTGAGAGAAAAATTATAATAATTTTTTTATAAGAATGTTTAAGTGTTTTAGGCAAAAAAATAAATGGAGACTTTTTATATCAATTTTAGTATTATAAGATTTTATATGTATAATGTATAGAAAAAAATTTAGCCTTTAACTTGAACACATGGTAGGATTGGTAGCCCATATTCCCGAGTATACGAACAAATTTTTCCAAAATTTCCCACACCACTTACAAAAGACTTGTACGCATCACCCAACAAGCAACAATAAAGCGCAAAATTTTTAATTATTTATCAATATTGATTTTGTTGTTTATCAATATTTATTTTATTCAAAGTAATCCCCACTAGATGCAATACACTTATTCCAAAGATTTTTAGTCCTCGAAACACTTTCATTAGCACTTATTGGGATGGCCTTCAGCTCGTTCAACGTTCAACGATTTTTATTTTATCAAGAAAACAACAAAAAGAAAATCATAAGGAAACAAATCTGGTGAATGCGGTGGTTGATCGATGGTTTTCAGTCGTGGCTCGATGCGATGGCGCATTATCATCGCGTAAAATTCACCAATTTTTCTTCCACAATTCCGGCCGTTTTAAACGGATGATCTCACGCAAACGCCTCAATATTTTAAGCAGCTTTGGTGTGCTTTTTTTGGTTTCGACTCGTTTTTTCCCCTTGATGTCTTGTTTGCATGTGAAACTCACAAACCCATGTCTCATAGGCAGTTATAATGCTCTTCATTTTCATCGAGGTCGAAGCTCATCCAGAACGAGGCATGCTTTCAACGATCTCTTGACCATCTTTGTATCTCTCGTAGACTTGTTTTTTTGATAAAACTGAATTTCTGCAAGTATTTTCCAACATTCGCAACGATTCCGAAATTTGGTTACATATATGTATGTACAAAATATTAGACAAATTTTTTGTTCAATACTTTTATCATTGTAGAAATCGCAACGCACTACTGAGTTATACCGACGTAAGCAGTTGCTGTAAACAAAGTGGTTGAAATATCGCGCTCATATTTTTTTTTGGAATATCATTAACCCGCGGAATTTAATTACAATTAACGGTTGCTTTCCTGTCAAAATGTATAAGTGAGGCCAAGAACTGAAGCAACTGAGCAACATTTACCTTTCATTCACCCTCGCCTGTCTGTACGTGGATCTCTCAAAGTCTCTCTCAAAGTCTTTTACTTCCGATTGCCAGATACTAGCAATGACAAAAATTTTCAGAAAGCGCTTAAGACAATGTGTTCATTATCTAAGGTATATAAGGAAATAGCAGTAATTGGCTTCCGTTTGATAACCCAAACTACTGAGTACCGATTTGCTTACACTCAGAAAAGAATTGAGTAAGAGTAGTGCTACGGAGGAGGTTTTGTGCTTTTACTAAAAAGTCATCAACTCCTTAACCAGCTTTGAGGGCATAGTCAGCGCGCTCAAAGCCAGTATAGACGTTCTGCTATCGAAGTGAATGCATACCACTCTGAAGGAGCTGTACTTTGGAGCTATTTATGGTAACCACCTCTATTTGCAAGACGACACAGTGGTTTATTAACCTGAAGCTAGAGTTGATGTAAAGCCTTCGATAGAAGTCTCCACCTCTTACCGTCCCTCTTAACTGCGATTCACCATTGCAACAGCTCACTTTATCTCTTGTCTAACGGCTTCGGTCCACCCACAAATCCTACGCAGGTGAGTAAGCAGAGAAGGAACCACCAGTAGAATGTTTTTAGGTATCACAAAGGAAAAATATTCACAGGTATCCAAGTAAGATCCATCGATAGGAGCAAAAAAATTATTCGTTTTTAGTATAAGCTTGTCTTTCTAAAGTCCACAAAGTGCATTCGGCAATTTTTACGATAAGTAAGTCGTACAAATTTCGTGGCAAAGATGAGTCGAAGCCGAAAAAACACGTCAAATCAGGTCAAAAATGAAAGTAATGATAGATTAAAATAGATTTTAACAACTGTTGCAATCATTGGGAAAAAACGTTGACACAAGTGCATTGGAGTCAAGAGGGATTACTTTAAGGGGGACTATATATGTATGTAGATTTTGAACAATAAATTAGGAATTTTAAAATTATAAACAAAATCTTAATGTTTTTTTGCTCACAGTAGTATATTTCTTGCAACAGATAATTTATAAAAAAATATCCTTCCCTTTTCAGCCATATTTACGATTGATAACAACGAAATATAAGCTAACAAACAAAACACGAAAATCAAAAGAAACTCAAACAAAAAAACTGTTGAGCTGGCGAAAAATATCACACGTTCGTACATGCTCAAAAGGTACTCGCAAATTCGTGTAACAAAAGCACAAAGTGGTGCAGTAGAGATCGCAGTGTTTGTTGCTCTTTTACGCTCCGATTTTACTCCAATCATTGTGCATGTTGCAGGTAATGCATCCGAGCATGTTGAGTTGGAGAATGCGGTCTCTAACAGCAATGCAAATGAATAGTGATTGCAGAAAATTTAGAGCATAAAAGAGCAGGAAATTAAGGTGCAGCGCCAAATCTAATACATACATATTCATAACGAAATCAACAGTCACTGCAAAGAAAGCGCTTGCAGAAATTGTAGAGGGTGATCTTGGTGAAATGTTTCGGACAATTCTTTATTACTTCAAGTAGCATTTTCACATACTGTGACTTTATAACGATTCTTTTGAGTATGTGCATTTAAATTAAAATAAATATTCCGGTTGGAGCATATAGCCCTAGGATTTTTACTCATTTAGGATTGTTTTCTTGTCACAATGAAGCAGCTCAGTAAGTGCAATGATGTCGGCAGTAGCTTAGCTAGTTCTTAGGCCAAATTAGCGGCCCTCCCAACGAAATTGGAATCCTGAACTAATAATTCTGGGGATGCTTTATTACTGAAATCAAAAATAAATGCCGATTATATTCTCTATAGATTAATCTATTGAAAACGGTCTACTTTGGAACAAGTAAGCCTAAAGTTGATGAGTTTTTCTACTATTAATACAATACTTCTTAAAATTGTGTAATTTTTAAGGCTATCAAAAAACAGTAGTTTTACAAGGGGTTTCTTAGAAACAAGTCCCTTGTTTTTAAGCCCCAGATTTTAATTATTTCATAAGTTTTACTATTTATTGGGTTTATTACGGGAGGGAAATAGTAGAAGAGAGAATTCGGTTAACACAAAAAAAGTTTATGTAGAGGTGGGGAAAAAATGGATTCGGTACCGACATCAATCAAATCTGCGTCAACCAGGCAATTGAGTATATAGAATTAAGTCTGCTCTTCGCATGAAACAAAGTACGAATGTATCTTTGTCCTATCAAAAAATAGTCATTTCAAATGTAACATGGAAATCCTTTAATTTAGATGTTATGTAGATGATGACCCATGAATTAACATAGCACGAATATAATGATATTTGTGATTCTAGTTAAATTTTTGCCCAAAGGCAAAAGGGAATCGACAAAAACCACCTCCTCGTCGATTTTAAAGCTACTTTTCTCAGCACGGAAAGGAGTTGCCTTTATTGCGCTATATCTGAATTTGGTATCACCGCAAAACTAATACGGCTAAGTAAGCTAACGTGGAGCAATACCAAAAGCTCCGTCAGGAACGGGGAGGACCTCTCCGATCCGTTCTGCTTTGTCCAGGTTGGACAAAAAAGCGAAGCGAATGGCTCTGGGGGTGAACGAGGGCAAAAAAAAATATTTCCTGTTATCAAACAAACAGCGGTCGCACTAGCGACTTGGCTCCCACTTCACCGTTGACAGTTATAACTTTGAAGTCGTTGAAAATTGCATTTATCTTGAAACCAACATCAAAACATTATTAGCCTTGAAATCCAACGCATAATACCTCTGGACGAATTAAGAGACAGTGGCTACGGCTACGGCTAGGTCATGTCGTCCGAATGGATGAAAACACTCCAGCTTTGGCCGCAGTACCCGCCGGCGGACGCAGAGGGTGAGGAAGGCGCCTACTCCGGTGAAAAGACCCAGTGGAGAAGTACCTGACTGCACTTGGAATTTCCAAATGGCACCAGGGAACGAAAGGAAAGAACAACTGGTGAACTAATGTAAACCGGCTGGGCTTTTGCCCTCGAACTCGGCTCTTTCGTACTTGTATCACAAGTGTTTGAACAACTTAAAAAAAAACTTAAGTACTTGTGGCGTTCACACTTTTCAAGTATATTAAACTACATAAGTAAACAAAATTTACGCACAACTGCAACGGAGACTATTATAACGGCAATGTCATGCGCACTTATGTGCAGCGCCCACTGTAACGCGATCGCGGCGGCTGCGCGCATTACCCACACAGCTACCTGTCACCGCAAAACACGTGCGCTTGCTGCGCTGCAACGCGGATTTTCAGTCCGATCAGCAATCAGCCGTCTAAGCTGCAAATCAGTTGGATTTGTGGCTTAGCAGCAAACGGAGGAAGTGATTTTCAAGCACACAAAGTGAAGTTGTGAACTAATTCTTGCGCAAAACATACGAAAATCTAATTGGAAGTGGCTAATAGAGTTAAAATATGAACTTTGCGTGAGTTTCGTTATAAAGTTAGAAGTGGAACTATGTAAGTTAACGGTAAAGTACTTTAGTGCATTGGAGTTGAAAGGTCTAAAATTAGCTAATATTTGAAAATTTCTAAAAAAAAGAATAATTTATTATTTGCACTAACAATAAAGTGCATCTTTGTGCTGTTGCCGTGTAATAGTATAATCAACAACAACAAGCTGTGCGCTTCAACAGCTCGATTGTCACACTTTCTCAACGGTAAGTACAAATGTCAAAATATGAAGTCATTTGCTCTACATACATATGTACATACATATGAACATATGTATATTTGTATATCTGTATATTTAAATGTATATCCGAGTCACTTAAATGGCAACAATATTCATTAATTTATACACAGGTCTCCAAGTCATTCCCAGACTCAATAATGTTTTTGTTCCACATTTAGTTTTTTCTGCAATTGTTTGTTGTTATTGTGTTTTTCTATCACTAGCAATTGTTAACCCACGCAAATTTGTTTGCATTTGTCTGTTGAATGTGCATTTCTCGCCTTGAAGGTAAACATGGAAATATTATAAAATAAAAGTTACTTATGAACATTGCGCTGCAAAGCTACACAAACATGCACATACATATGTATGTAGATACACAACTACTGCTATATTTCTATGTCTTTCACAT
Organism: Bactrocera zonata; assembly: GCA_037783105.1. Lineage (NCBI taxonomy): Eukaryota > Metazoa > Arthropoda > Insecta > Diptera > Tephritidae > Bactrocera > Bactrocera zonata. The sequence continues at coordinate 87,218 of JBAWJQ010005553.1, read as the reverse complement.
ATGTATGTTTGAGCATTTCAAGCTTACATATGCTATTTACCTTATATGTTTGATTGTAATTGCGGTTACACTTGAGTATAATTCAACTTGCAATACTTATTTGTATTGAATTGCACACGCATTACATAATTAAAACTTGTAAATACCAAGTATAATTGATTTTCGAAATTTCACACCCACTTTAAAAAGTCTCGGAAATTTTTCAGTAGCATCATACATAAATAGGTATAAATATTGTAATTTAAATGAGCACATAAGTATGCATTTAACGCCATAGAAGTTTTTAATTCAATATTTAGCAGAAAATATAATCACAAAAAATTAAATTACGTAATTTTTCGAACAAAATATAATAAAACAAGTAAGAAAATCCCATGTTCGGCTGTGAGTGAACATTCTTGCAACTTGCAAGGATCAAAGCTGGCCCTACATTCAGGGGTCGGCAAATCTTTATAACGGGTTTTTCAATAGAAGTAGGCTGATAGAGGCAGTAAACGATGGTATATTTTTCATTTCTCTTCAGTAAGATTTACCATTTCATCATAGAAAGATATTCTATCCAACAAAGAGTCAAAATTATTAAAATTTTCTACTAAAATTCGGAGTCTGGCCTCAACTTTAAGAGCGCTACGTCCAATTCTTATCCCTTTATATTAAATGGTGCTTTATTTAAGCAGATGGAATTTAAAATTGTGTTATATGAGAAGTAGGCGTGGTTGTGATCCGATTTAAACCACTTTTGCTCTGTGACCATAGTAATGTCGAATGACACAGTATAATCGAGCAGGTCGCAAGAGACATGATTACACCTAAAAGTGAGCGATGCCTCGCATCTCGTCTAATCTTGACACCGACTTCTATAAAACCCTTTTATGCCATCCTGGAATGGGCGGGGTTATCATCAGATCAGATCATTCAACCCAAGAAGGATTGAAATAATTTGTCTTGGGTAAATTTGGGTGATATGGCTAGAAAAGTATGTACTATTATAATATACATATCGCTCATTTGCTGCAAGACCGGCATAAGTCAAAAAAATCGATTTGCCAGAAAACGCGTTTAAACTTTTCAACTGCCTATAACCTTACACGGAGCATATAAGAGGTATTCATATGAATTTTTCTCTCAACATGAAGTATGATATAACGAACAATTCTGCAGAATTAACTCAAAAATCACGTTTTTTGATTTATGCCGATCTTGCAGCAAATGAGCGATATATATATTTTTTTTTTCAAAGTTTTTTTATTTATTGAATCTGTTTTTTCTTAAAGCCTAACAATAAGTTATAAAATCCTAAATCTAATTAAAAACTAGACAGGCTCAAGCAAGTGATTGAGCTGTTTTGGTGATATGTACGTCGTTATTTAATACGCAGGCATATCTCTTCTTTTAAGTCGTGTTTGATCGCAGGAATGTACCAAAGCATTAGCCAAAGGGTTTGGGTGATCTCGGAGTTTAGATATATGTATATTTAATTCTGCTGTCTTCTACTTCTTTCTTTACCATAGAGATACTAAGGTCTTTATGGATATTTTCGTTACGCATGTACCATGGTGAACACGTGATTGTTCTTAGCATTTTTGATTGAAACCTATATATATTATAATATATAGCAACACGTTGCAAAAGTATAAAAATAATCAAGTAAACTATGTCTGATCTTCTAGACAGTTCAAGTTCGTAATGAACAACCTTTAGATGTGTATCAAGGTTCACCTATGTCTTTCAAACGATTTTTCAAGCGAAATATGTCTAAAAAGCCGTAGAATAAGAAGGAAGATTGCCTCAGTATTTATAGCCAACATCGGAAACATCATATAGAAATCAATATATGCATCGATAATCACTAAAATGATAAATATTGAAATAGCTAGCAGACGGACCAGTATGAGATAGAATGCTTTAAGCATTTAAGCAAAAACATGTGCCAGGGCCCCGAAGAGAAAATTTTTACCCCCACGATCTCAAAAAGACTTCAAGAATATTGTTAACTTAAGGACAGGTCACAGCATACTGCCATATGATGTCAGCCTGAGGAGCATTAGTAACGCCAATACATGCAGGGAAGTAGTCTATATTTGTCACACCCAAAAAACGGTTTTACTATTTAAGAAATAGAATAATTTCTTCTTCGGAAATCACTAATTATGTATATATAGAATATGACTGTTAAGTCAGTAATTATAGTAAAAGTCTTGAAAGTTCGGAAATTGTCAGTTTTCATAAAAAATAGTGAATCTATCGCAGATGTGGGAGATCTTTGTCAAACTATGAAAAATATTCTAAAACTTATTACAGTACCTTGGAAAAATCGATCATTTAGGAGTCAAAAAAATATTTGAATTTATGTCAATAACTCCTTGTTTATAAAACAATCTTACAGCAAGACTAAACTTAGACAACATCTCCTAGCCATACAAAGTACAAACGTACAATGCGAGACTTGAATATTTTTGAACAAGTGCACGAACTCTTTGCATTTTATCTCATATTAAAACATACAGAATTGCTGAGATCATAAAACTCTGTCTTTTAGACAGACACCAAAAAATTAAAAGGGTTCTATGAAACAAGAATAGTAACAATAGTAATAAAAACAAATAACAATAACAATAGTAAACAAAACAAACTGTCCCTAGATAGTCATATTTTACATTTCATCGGCTATTTATAGTGGTAATCGATAGCATTTCATTTTTATTACAATTATTTATTAAGGCAATTACAGCATTACTTTATACATTTGTATATATGTACTTGTATATATACATATACATACTATGTATTAATGTTATTTCATTCTGCGCTGCGGTTGTTGCATTTGCGGTTATCCGCAATCTTGTCCATGGCACATGTTGCCTTCATTGCAGTTCAGCTACTTAAGTTCGCAGTTAATCAATTTGCGGAAGAAGAATTCTAACGACGTTTGGGTAATCGAGATGTTGCAAAATATTTATGAATTATGTACAGATTTTTCATTTACATTTATAGATGTATATAACAAGTAAAACAATATAGAATATGTACATAGATATCTTTGTACTAACAAATTGCCGAGTATTTGACAGAGTAATTGTAGTTTACTTAATCTAAATATGACGATTAAGGTATGCTGGTTTCTATGGTCGACAGGAATTTTTAACGCAATAATTATATCGGCTTCTGAAATATATTATAGTATGTGGTTCCGGAAAACGATTTATTTTGAGCACTATAGAAGAAAGTTGCAAAAAATAGGTGATGAAAAAGAGTTGCCATCTAATAAAAATTTAAAATATTACAAATTCTGTGAGTTTTCTTTTGGAAAGTAGTCGTGTATACTTTTATATGAATATATTTTGGTATGGTGTTGCCATCATTTTATAAAAGACAGAGAAAATGAGGCGAAAATTATTTGAAAAATCTGTGATTGAAACATATTTAAGAGAAGAGTTGCTACCTAAGACCAAAAGATAACTAAGTAAAATATTACAAAATAACTTTCGATATATGAACAAATTTCAGGCAAATCTTCGAGAAATATTCGGTGAATATTCCATTTATTTTGGATACGAGTCACCATCAAGAAAAAAAAAGATAAATATTACAAAATATATGCCAAATGTATTGTTTTGTAATTAATCAAAAACAAGAAAAAATTTAATTTTTTAATTTAAATTTTATATGACTGTCAGTGACATCTGTGTTTAGTTATATGCTTCCCTTTCAGAAGTACATAAAGTGCATTCAGCGAGTTTTACGATGAGTGAAATTATTTAACAAAGAAGTTTCATTAAATTTTTGTGCGGAAAGTAATTGTCACGATAAAGTGGTTTTGGTTGGTATGAATTATTCAAAGAGGGTCGAGAACGCGTTGAGGGAGAAGCACGTCCAGAAAGCCGAAGCCCCACGTCAAAGCAGGTCGAAAATCGTAGTTATGACAGTTTTCTTCGTTTATCGAGATATGGTGCACTCCGAATTTTTTCCGACCGGTGAAACAAGGAATACAATTTGAGTGTTATGAGTTTACGCAAAGCTATTCGTTTAACGAGGCCGGAGTTATGGGCCGTCAACTTTTGGTTTTTGCTGCATTGATTCTTCTTGAGTTTTGCGACAAATTTTCAACCAATAAACCTGGAAGGCTATTCCGGAAATTGAATTTAACAACTGTTTCGAGGATTGGATTTATGAGGTTATGGTCCAATATAGTCAGACAAACAAGCTCTTGAGAACCGAACAAATAACTGCCAAAACCAATTGAAGAAAGAATATGATAAGCTTATACATTGTTAAGAAGTTTAAGAACACAGAGCAAAGAAGTAGCAAATCGCAAATAATATATATATTTTAAATATTAACGGATAAAAAGAATTTATTAATGACTTTAAGCTGTCACTTAACTTTTGCGCGAATTCCGCTTTATACATTCTAATCTGCATAACGAATGTGATTATACAAGTTAATTATTTGCCAACAAATCAATTCTTTAGAAATTCATAGACAATTTTTTGTCAATAAAAACAAAAGCCAGTTCGCAACTGAAGCTCGCTGGTGGGCGTAACATTCATAATTGCTCGTTTGTGCGAATGAGGATAAATGGGCATGGAATTGTGCTGCGAGCAATAGAAATGGCCAATCAATCAATAAAACAACACCAAACAATTGATGAACAAATTGTCAAGGCAGCTGCGATGAATAAGAATACTCAATGGAAATAAAAAAAAAATATTATAATTTATATACTTTGTAAATTAGTTCTAAAAATATCTGTTAGGAGTAAACCAACAAAAAATTAAAAAATAAATACCTACATACATATGTATATGCATGTACACATGGTAACAAACAATTATGAAAATTTAAAACAAACAAAGACTAACGACATTTTAATAACGAATGTAAATATTTATGTTTGACTGTCTGTCCGTTCATTTGTTGACTAACAGCTTTGCATCAATTTGCACTGATGCCATCTTCATTTCCAGCTGTTAGAGTGCCAATGTCAGTGTCAAATGTTTGCAATCACCTAGAAAAGAATATTAAAAACAAATAAAATGTCAATAAACACAAAATATATAGACATGTATGTACATATCTATGTTGATATGTAGCTGTTGCTCTTGCTTTTAATGTCATTTAAGAGGAAGTCGAAGAATATTACACAGATATGAACATAACAAATAATCGTAAAATGTTGTTGCTACAATAGAAAAATAATTAAAAAAAAACAGACACATACACAAACATATTTGCTTTATATGCTATATGTAAGTTTATTTGTTGCATAGAACATATTGAGCGTTGCAGTCTCAAGTTCAATGTCAGTGATGCAATAAATTTACAAGTGCACTCGCATCATTTCAAATGGTTCACAACAACAATGCATTTACTAACGCCAACCACTTAAGTCAAGTGAGCGTGTGCTGGCATAATGCACTAACTGTATACATACTGCATATACACACATATTAGGGGATGTTTGTGCAAAATTGGCTCAGGTAGTTGTAGGTGTTGTCGTTAATTGCAAAGGCAAAACATCGATACTTACGAGTATTGACCATATTTGTGGTTGCACACTTACGAAGACCTCGCTGGTGTGGGTGGGAGAAAATTAAATAAGACATGTGTTCAAATTTACATAATATTTATGTTCAGCTATATCAAGTGCTTTTGGAAATTTCGGATATTCAAATCTATCAATTGCTTAATAAAATACTCGCTGACAAACTGGAAATAACTAATAAGAAGAATAGAACAAAAATCTGTATTTTTTTTAGAAACATAAAAACAATAACTATCGCTTTGTCGGCAGCCTCCCTTAGTACAAAAACGTATATTTACCAACCAATTTCGATGGTTAGTTGCATTATAAATATATACATATATTTCATTATTTTCTGATTCAAAATTAAAATTCAATCAAATAATAAATATAATTCCGGAAAAATCAATGTAAAATAAATAGTTTTAATAAGAAAATGCAGCGCTTACCTTCTTCTCTGCCGATGCCAATTGGCTTCCAACAATGAACCCGTAAGCATATTTCTTTTCCGGGTGCTTATTAACGTTATCACTTTAAAACACAAATATATTTAATATATCACACGATTCCGAAACTTTTATATAAAACACGGCACTTATTAACATTTAATTTTAATTTTAAAATCACGACGCACGCAGCTTCTTCTCTGCCGGCAGCGAAAGGCTTGCACAAATAATTTTCTAAACACATTTCACTTTAAAAACATTAAAAATTGATAAAGCTAATTGAAAACCACAAACATATTTCACATATCACCCGATTCCATAACTTTTATGTAAAACACGACACTTATTAACATTTAATTTCGAATTTAAAATCACAACGCACACAGCTTCTGGTCGGCCGCTAGCCTTTGGCCTGCAATGAACACAAACTATTTTATCACTTTAAAAGCACAAATATATCTAATATATGACTCGTTTTTATAACATTTAATTCAATTACAACTATTATTAACTACTAAAAACACTTTCAAATTAAATGACCGCACACACATTATATTCGCGAATTTGACTAATTAATTTTGGCATATTATTTACATGCATCAGCTGATGTTTGGAAGGGCTGCATTAGCGGTTTTGCTTATTGATGTTATGAATGCGTGTTAGGGATGCAAAACGAACCGGTTTAACAGGTGTATTCATTAATCGGACTGTTATGCGCACATATCCATACAGACACACATATATGTACATATTATGTCGGGTTTTGTTATGGGTTTTTAGAGCAAATTTTGAATTTTTGTTATACATAAATATATATTAAAAATAATCGTTATATATTTATATATGTATATTAATTTAATATTTTTTTTTTATATTTAATTAAACAAGTTAAGTTTTCCAATTCGTAAATATTTACGTTCTGCGTTAATATTAGTGGTGCGTTTAACTTTAAAGTACTTAAAAAAAACGAAATTTTTTGAAGGGTCTATTCGAAGGCAAAAACCCTAAATTAATGAAACATTTAATTTTTATCTGTGATTGCGAATCCAATTGATTAAGCTCCAAAAGATCGATTCTTGCAACTAGAGTTGATCCAATCTTTTCCAAAAGCCTAATTTTTATAGTTATCTAAATATTTTTGATTGTGTTTTCGACCGTGGGCCATTGTCTTCTAAAGACTGTTTTTTTGGTTTTATTCCCTGACCGGGATCACTGCAATAGTAGTGCCCACCGCTTTTAAGTGCCCTCGATGATGGCTAGTAAACAAAAAAATATTAAATTTTTTTCTTTCTCTAAAAGTTACTCTTGCATATTTTTGATATGTGAGATTAATGGCTAAAATCTAAAAGATAATATATTTTTATTACTTTATTCTTAATTTTTATTAATTTTTGCTCACATGAGTTTTTCAAAACATATTCGCTGAGCTTAGTTCGAACATATTTACTCAAATAAACAGTATTATTCAAACATCAAGTATATTTTATGGACACACAATCAACTCAGCCAACCGTTTCCTCACTAAATCAAGTAGGTGGCTGCCCACTCTTCTCAAATCCGCTTATGTTTTCAACAATCTCACACACTACAAGTTTTCGTACAGAAGTCCGAATTTATTCCGCTACCATCTACTCCTCCCACAAGTTCGCATGTCCCGGAAAAATCATAGATGATGATAAGTGAATGAATTTATTTCTGCCTCCCTACACGAGCACAGGCAGACTGCAAGCCAAACATTTGTTTTAGGATTTTTTCTTTTATTTTCCAAATGCGCGCTAAAAACATGCATATTGTCTTATCAAAGCGAATTCCATCAATTCGCTGCGTGGAATTCTGCTTTTCTCGCTTTTGGCAACACATTTAGCGGCAAGTACAAGTACAAGCACCCAGCGTCTGGTCGACGGCACAATTTCAGCTGCCACTTTTCCATATTTCCATATTACTTGGACTGCTCTTTTCCCCTCCTAGTAGCCCCAAATGCAAATTTCCAATTGCCAGGCAGCCACGTTTTTCGCATTTTCCTCGCATGCTCCACACCGCGCTCTGCTCTTGAACTTTCCGCGTTGAAAGAGTCAAAAATGGATTTTTGGTTTTACTTAACCCAGAAAATGAAATTGGCAACGGCTTTTCAATTTCCTGTGTGCCTCTGTATGCTTGCTGATAATCTTGTTTGTTGTTAGTTTGTATGCTTTGTTCACATACGTCTTCAGTGCGCCCCAGCGTGTCCTTGGGGCAAATCGTGCGCAATTGTTTACCGAAAATTTGTTCAAAGCGATTACATATGCAAAGTAATTTTTCACTGCAATGAGGTGAGGGAAAGTAGTCCAAGAGGAATGCGTTTAGCGACCAAGATAACTAAGTGAGCATGAGTTTTAGTTATTTTTGGATTTAAGATATTTAGTATTTATGCCATATACTTTTTGTTTATATATTCTCGATAGATTCATATTTATACCCTGATCGACCAAAATCAACTCTTTTTATGGAAAACTTTTTTATTTGACAAGATACACATCATCACGTAAATAGAGCCAAGAGGTTAGGTTAGGTTAAGAGGCTAGGATGTCCAATGATTATACAAATAAGACCCTCACAAATTGACAAATCGCTTTAAGCCCATCACAAATTCGTTAAAGCGACTACTGTTAGTTTCATTTTTCTTGTGGTTCACCGAAACTAAGGCTTCCGAAATGTTTTAACCGCAGTCGAACAAACTCTGAATAATGGAAGAGGAAAAGACTGAATTTTTCCATCTAACGTACTTCCACACTCCTTTGACAACTTGCATACGACAGGAGTTTTAAACCTACCGCATGAATATCTATGGGATAGGGTTCAGTAAGAAATCCTCCGATTGCAGCAAGATGACCTATACTAAAGGCAAGTAATCCAGTAGATATCCTACGTTCTACTCTAAGCCAAAAGTAGCTCACAGTATGACAAAGACTAGTCAGTGCCAGATCGAAAGATGGCCACAGAGATACAACTCGTTTCTACTCCGACCTTAGCGAGGCAAAGGATCCCCCTCTTGCTAGTTCATCGGCTTTGCAGTTATCGGCGATTCTGCTATGATTGGGCACCCAAAGAAGTCTGATAATGAAGTAGCTTAATTTTATTTCTAGTGAGGTACCTTATTGAGTTATTAAGTTGAGGTTATTGGTACCTTAAAAACTAGCAATTCTGCATAAGAAGCACTACAGTGGTCCGGTAGCCAAAAGCTAAACTTAGCAAAGAACTCCTTATAGAAAACTAGGACTCCGATCTTCCCTCCTAGCTTCGACCTACCTGTGAAAGGGCTCAGAGACTCTCCAGAGACTACTCCTCGTTCATATATCCCTCCTCGTTATGTGAGCAGAGCAAAAGCCACCAGGGGTAGCCTTTGCGACGCAGTGGTCAGGGTGTTCTTGCTTAGATCCCTTCAAATGCTGGCCTTCTTTGAGCCTTAGAACGACCCTCGCTGCCTAGTGGTCACATGCTCCAAATTCAATATTTATACATACTATATAGTGAGAGCTTCGTTCGGCCTATAGAAGACGAGGTTTGTTGTCACGTCGAAATTATTTTTGATGATTTCTTGAATAATTTCCGTGATAAGTAATAAGACCTAAGTTTAACGCACAGTGTATAGTTTTTTCAAAATACTTTCAACGTAAATCCCTTTAATTTTGCGTAGACTGATATCTATATTCAAAATTGGAGTATTTCACTCGCTCGCTGAACAGACGCTGCAATTAGAATTTAGTCGAATATGTCGTAGTGACTCCGCTGACCCCGGGCTCCATATGGGTTGGCTACCGCTTCTCATACAAATGTTACTCACGTTTGCAGGGTGCGCGGCGAGGACGCAAGAGTAGGAAATAGGTATAGCTGTACGACTTTAACTGCGGAGTCTTAGACAATGACATCATCTGATGAGTCGGCGCTCCGAATATTCAAGAGAAAGTCTTGCGGAAGACTTATAGTTCTTTGCGCATTGACAACGACGACTGATGTAGTCGATATAACGATGAGCTTACGAGATACATATATAGGACGACGACATTGAAATAGTTCAGCGAATTAAGAGACAGCGGCTACCTGGCTAGCTAATGTTTTGCGGATGGAAGAGAACACTCCAACTTCGAAGGTTTCGATTCAGTATCCGCCGGTAGAAGCAGACGAAGAAAAAGACCTCCACACCGTTAGAGAGATCGGGTGGAGAAGGAACTGGTTGCACTCAGTATCTCGAAAAGAAGAAACGACCGGCGCACTGTTGTTAACTCGACTATAAGGTAAGCGGTGTCTACGCCAGTAAAGAAGAAGATACCCGTATTGTATATAATATTTTATGAATCAAAAATATTTGAAAGGTGGCAAGCCACTTTTAAAAATAATTTCAACTGCCGGCTGTCACAAACCGTTTAAGTTTGACACTCTTACATTGGTAGAAACATCGCTCAGATACTTTATCCTCCTACATCGAATATTTTAAATATGTGGCAGCCTCATACTTTTTTGTTTCCAACTTTAAATTGCAACACTTTTCTTAAACGACGATTAATACTATATAAAAACCAGAAAAATAAGACAAAATTTTTCTTAGTGTATTCGCTAAGCTTGCGCACACGTCACATCTTGAATTCATTAAGATTAAATCGATAATCAACTAATTATTATACAATAAAATACGCAATTAAAACAATTTGCATATATCTTAATTTGATCGATCGAGCAATAACAGTAGCACATATTTAGCAACAAACAACAACAGTGAACAAAATAAACATTGAGTTACCTTAAATGATGATGCCAAAATTTTTTGTGTTCCATACAATTGTATACTAAGTAACTAAACACATATAAGTAGAAGCATTAAATGGGGTGAATAATGAATTGTTGTTAATTATTGAGCAAACTAGAAAAATGTCGTCATCGATAAACAAAATTTACATAAATAATAACAAGGCAAGAACATAAATTTGATGGGTGATGTCAATAATAACGCAAAAAACGACGCATGCTTCAAATTATATACCACATTAGGGCGGCACTTATAATATAATTGGTAAGGAGAACATATTTTAGTATATCAGAGGCATACAAGTTTTAAGAGAAGTGAGGAAATCTATTGTTAAACTCGAAGTCTTCTAAAGCGAGACCCAGAAAATGTGCTTTATCAACTGGGTCCGACCATAGTGAGAGGGATGTTGGATGAATTGGATTCTTTGGGCTTGATTCTCCTATTAGGCGGATTTATTTCAAAACTTTTCAGTAGAAACTGCTTGGAGAGGAAAACATTGTGTTAACCATGCAGGTGTTCGACGTGAAACATAAGGAGGCATCCTATTGTCGTAAGAAATTCAATTTTCTGACACGTCTGAAACTTCTGCGTCTGCGGTTCACTACATCCAGCGACAATAAATGGTTCTGCGTAGAGGATTTTCCCGGAAAGTGTGAGGCTCGGTTAATCTTCGACAGACACGTTTGATATGGTCAAGCAGGCTTACCCAGAGGTTGCTTCATCAAGAAGTGGTGTATTTCGGTGGGGCCAGGTCTTTTTGGAGGGCCGGGAAGTCGCTGATGAATTTGATTGTATTGGAAGAACAGCGACTTTGACAAACACCGACAATGTGACTCGTGTGCGCAAAGTCGACTAAGTATTCGTTTAATTGCCCAGATGTTAAATTTATGAAAATCTGTGATTCATGACATGGGGATGGAGCACTTGAAGATGCGCAAGATGATGGTTCCAAAAGCGCTCACTGCTGACGAGAAATTGCGGCGAGTGGAAGTGTACCAAGAAACCTTAAACATGTGTGAAAGTGGCCCCCAATTTTTGAATAACGTAATCATAGGTGACTGATGGTACTCAGAAATTCTGAGACAAAGAGTCATTTTGAGACGACAGAGGGGATCCAAGCAGCACGCACCTCGGCCTTAAGGGGGTATTCTACTCCAGAAATCAAATTTTGGGCAGTTTTTTGAATCTCATTACAAAAAAAATATATATTTTTACCATCCATTTTTTTATGGTGTTTTTATTGATATCTTAAGAATACAGAAAAAAAAATTTAAAAAAAAATTAAAATAATTAGAGGGGGGAGAGACAGGTGTAAAAAAAAATGACGCATCCTGGTATCATTGATCCTGACTCTCCTGGTGGTCTGAAAAAAAAATCAAAAGAAATTCTTAATCAGTAAGAATACTGTTATAGTCCCTACCTCAGAGAACACGAAAAAAAATTTTTTTTTGAAAATGGCGACTGCCTGAAAATAAAAATCATTTTTTACGCTTTGTTTTGAAATTTCTGAAATTTTTTCAAATATTAATTTCAAGTAAATCGGTTGTATAGAACTTGAGATATTGCCGGTACCGTGTGGAAAAAAGTAGTTTCGAGAAAAACTCGTTTAAAGTTTAGGAGACAATTCTAGTGAACACGGACGCCACCTCACAAAATCCGCTGTATCTCCGAAAATAAGTCGAATTTTGAAAAATCCTTCCAAGGTCATATTTTTGAAAGTCTAAACTTTAAATATATGAAAAAAAATCGAATTTTTCAAAATTCTAGAGTAGAATACCCCCTTAAGGCTATTCCGGAGAATGCCTTCCGTGACGCCTTTAATGCTTGAAAATCTCGCCGGCAGCGCTGCATCGACGCAGAAGGAGCCTATGTTGAAAGTTTGTAAAGAATTTTAACGATCGGTTCAAAATTTTTTTTTTAAATCGACTCATTCCTATTACTTTTCGGTCAAACCCTGTAGTTTATGACTTTGTATGTTGCCAACAAGGTGTCTCTATCTTTTCTAGGATCTGAAGGCTTGAGGATTTTTTCGTTTCTCTGAACTTTGGCAGTTATCGCAATCGTTTGAGAAGCCGAAATCTTTGGATTGCTAACAGTTGGAATTTAAATGCCATCGCCTGTGATGGATGGACTGGATTAAGATCCAGTCTATTTTACTGGAATCGAATTGTGGACCTTGCTTGAATGAAAACAAGATATAATCCTCACAACCTGTCTTTTATTTCGCATTTATGAGATGAGGAGAATTACCTAGAATCGAAATAAATGGCCTAAGAAGATTTGTGATGGAAGCAAGGCGCTTTGCCGGCACATCTATCTTCAGGAATTTTCTGGTATTGCAAAGGTCTTGTCTTTAGAAGTCCACATCTAGGGGACAGCAATCTTAGAGAACAATTTTTTAGACTTCTTTTGGGAAATCTGAATTTTAGTCTAGTGGGACACCTTAACAAACGCCTTAACCTACTCATTTTTGGATCAAAATTAATAAAGATGTAATGTCTGCCGCTACGATATTATATTTTAAGAGGTAGATATTCCGAAAAAATGGTGTTAAAAACATATAAGGCACACCCTAATGTACATAATTAGCCGCCATGTATCTATATTTACAGAATTGGTAATAAAAATAGTTTCATGCGAATTAAGTACTTAATTGGCAGTGGCGTTATCTGGCAGCTTGATCTTATAACATTATAAATTCAGTTATTAAAACTAAAACAAGCTACCAAAAACTTTAAGCATACAACATTCTAATTAACAAGATTCGGGCTGAATGAGTTAGAACAAAAGCAAACAAGTTTTTATGGCGCTTTAAATGCTTGAAGTAGACCTCTTGGCTCACAGAGTACACTGTAACAGCAGTTTAGAAAAGTCAGTGACCAACGCGGTAAAAATAAACAAGCACACGAGTGAAGCAGTACTTAAAATTCAGACACGTACTAGCAAGGGTTAAATGCTAAATTAGCCGTTAGCTAAGGCAAGTAGGCATGCGCGAGCAAAGCGGAAGAGTTGAAAGAACTTTTGCGAATACTAAACATACATACATACATACTTATGTACATACTAGGGAAGCTATAATTTTTTCCGTTTACGTGCAACGTATGGTGCGTAACGTAAACATTTGAATGTCTGTACCCACATACTTATGTAGGTACAGGTATGTCGAGCTACCGGTCTTGGAGCGCCATAGGCGCGTCTCGGTCGTCGCTTTGATCGCAAACAACTCAACTAGCCAACTGCTAACGATTAGCATACTTAGTAAACAATATGATTTCATCTGTTTGTATGTATTTATATTACCAAAGTACCGTTTACGTCATACCCCAATTAATTTCAATACGTCAAATTTGTTTTGTCTGAAAACCGCGGAGATTATTTGCTGTGATCTCAGATTTTATGGCTAATTAATGCAATAAATAGCTTAATTATGTTTCGCATACAATATTTGCATAACAAAAAAAGTACAAAAACAACAAAATACAAAAGCATTGATTCACAAAATCCAATTATGTTGATAAAACATCACCTGTGCGCCCGCCTAAGCTGTTTACGAGCATTTTTGCGGTGGCGCATGCGCACACATCACTTCTCATGCAAATTTAAATACACTATACAACTCACCTGCTATAAGTGTTTATATGCTAGTGGGTCTGAAATGCAATTATGCAAATTAGAATTCCATTGTATTGACTCAGTGCCTGCATAACTGCGCATGAGTAAAGCTGTCTGCTATTTGTCTGCCTAATCGTTAATTTATTTACTTAACTGTATTGTATATAAATTTGAGCGTATATGTTATGTCATCTGCTTTCATTGTTAAAAAATTTGATTAGATTTAATCTTGTAGTTCATAAATGCAGATATGCGATAATACCTTTTGTTAGGACTGGGAATGTGGCGTTCACTACTACTTATCATTTGTATATGAATATTTGTATATACATATGTACATATGAATGTGTGTAAGTACATATGAGATGAGAAATGTTCAGAATCAGGGAAATTGGCATCAGGGCGACAATAGTGATGAATAAAGAGGTTTTTTAACCTCACCAAACAGAAGTTTTTTCCAAATTAGTCCAGGTAAATTTATGGAGCCATGTTTCATCACTTAGGAGAATATATTATATGTGTGTACCTAGTGTGTTTCGGGTTGTGTTATGGTAAGTGGGCGTACTTATAGTTAGAAAAGATAACCTTACCTATCAAATTTTGTTGAAATTGGTTATGTTAATTCACATACAGATGCGCGGTGCCACGCCTATCTTCCAAACTTGCAACCGGCTCATATTAAGCCCACTGGTTCCATCTTTGGTGTAAAATTGCATATTTCTAGCGCTCTTATTTAAGATTAATCGCACTTTCAGTAGTTTTCAACAAAACCGTTATACGTGGAGTAATTTGAATTTTCCTATTTTCGCAGATGTTGTAATTACTTAAGACTGCTTTAAAGGCTTCAAAAAATCGATTTTTTGATTTTTTTGGGAGGGAAAGAGATAAGTGATTAAAGCAAAATTTTTAGAGTTTATAGTTATATGTATATTTAAACATCATTCAAAAAATTTTTTTGGATACGAAGTCTTTGATATTCTGCCTTTGGAAAGTTTGCCCGATGCATTTCGCATGTGCATTTGTCAGGCGGCGGGCAGGATGCAGGTCCCAATTTCTATCGAAAACAAAAAGTTTAAAGATATTCATATTTTTTAATAATTTATCTTTTAGGTAAACTAAAAAAGTTCCAAAAAAAATGTAAAATCTTTTCAAAATTGAAAAAGATTGGTTTTTGACCAAAAAAAAAAAATTACTTTATGTTGTTTAAAAATATGTTCACATTTTTTTAGTTTTGTTTTTAGTTTAAAAAGAAGATAATTTAATGCCAAAGATAATAAACTTTGCCCCAATTCCATATGACATTTAGTTTTTTTTCTACCCTGTCCGTCAATTAAGAAAAATCGTAAAAATGAAAAACCGAGAAATCGCGCGTCAAAGTTTTCGCTTTCTGCCCAAGCGCTAATATAGAAGTATCTGCTAGACGCTCGGTCACTATTTCCCTTCTAGCTTCGATAATATTTCGAATTTCCATCTATAACTTTGGGGACATATTCTTAGTTATTTTTTAAAGAGATTTAAGCAAAAAAAAATCGATTTAAATTGTTTGGGGATATGGGGACTTTTTAACAAATTTTTTCGACTAAATATGTCCCTCCCTAACGCGATTGGCAATTGCTTATATAACAAGTAAGAAAGGGCTAAGTTCGGGAGGAACCGAACAATTTATACTCTTGCAACTTGCAAGAACTAAAATCAGAGAAATACTTTAAGGTGTAAAACCAATCATATAGAGTAAAGTCAGGTGAATGTTCGAAAATCCTGATATTATTTATATGGAGGCTGGGCCAAGCTTTCGCGCAAACATATCTCTTTAAGACACAAAGATAAGCTGTTATGAGTAAAACATACTATTATGCGGTACAAAGTCACCCTGAAGTTCGATTATCTTTATATTAGGTGTATGGTAGCTAAGGAAACTATTGATCCAATTCTTGCAATTTTTGACATACAGACATACTATTATTCTTCACAATTATTCTTGAATTTCAATTATATTTTTCAGACATTGAGCAATATTTTCGAACAAAAGTCGACTATGGGTACCGAGGCTTAAATATTCGGTACCTAGGGGCTTGAACAGTTTTTATTGGATTTAAACAATTTTGATCATAAATTGGCAAACATTATAGACATTATTCGTGCAAAAGTTTATCCCGATATATTAATTGCTTCTTTATTTTATGTAATGGCAACTGAACGAATCAATTAGATTTTAAAATTGTGCTATATGGGAAGTTGTCCGGTTCCGTCCATTTTCACATTGTGA
Source organism: Bactrocera zonata (assembly GCA_037783105.1). NCBI lineage: Eukaryota > Metazoa > Arthropoda > Insecta > Diptera > Tephritidae > Bactrocera > Bactrocera zonata. Next base: position 70,590 of record JBAWJQ010005553.1, on the reverse strand, counting down.
CATAGTAGGAATGTAAGTAGAATGCCACGTACTAAATTTTGTCGAAATCGGTTTGTCGAGTCTCGAGATATGGGATTTTATAAAAAAGTGGGCCCATCGTGCAATTTTCACACTGGCTCCGATAAAGCTCTTTCATACCATCGCGATGGTAAAATTTAATGTCTCTGGCGTATTTAGTTATTGACTTATCGCGCTTTTAGTACTTTTTAACAGTGGGCGGGGTTATTCTCCGAATTCATTAATTTTCACAAAGTCGGCAGCAGATCCTATAAGAGTTATACTCAACAAAATTTGATTGTTATAGCTTAAGTGATTTAGGAGATATGTGCATTAAACTTGTTAGAGGTCGGGGCCACGCCCACTTTTTATATCTTAATATAGAGCTAAGTTATGACACTTTATATGTTTTCGGTTAATTCCAATTTGTGGGCATGGCAGTGGTCCGATAACGTACTCAAAAAATGTTTTGACCCATGGAACCTGTATAGCAACCTTCAACGAGATATCTCAATTTTTACTCATGTTACAGCTTGCACGGACGGAGGGACGGACAGACAGACAGTCAACCGCATTTCAATTTTTCTCTTCTTCCTGATCATTTATATATACATAACCCTATATCTATCTCGCTTAGTTTTAGGTAATGTATACTATGTGAACAAAAGTATTAGACTCTGTTGCAAGAGTGTAAAAATGTTGATCAGAAACACAGCTTCTATTGGCATTGACAAGGCTGCTTGAGATGAAATTTTTTGAAACTCTCCAAATTTCTGTGGGGACATGTTCTCCAACTCTAACCAGAAACTGTTATACAAAGAATACAAATCTGGACTTAAGGACGGCCAATCGGCTGTTTAAGTAACTGTTGGGTAGTTTGGGTTTGTCTTGCGTACTGGAGCAGACATTTTCTGGCAGAAAAAATGCTCCCTTTGGAAAGGAGCAATGCCTAACTGCTCTCCCACGCTTTTTTTAGTTTTATCCCAGTTTTAACCCATTTTTCGTCGAAATAAATAGGTGTAACGCCTTTATAGGAGACTCCCCATCAAGACATCACAGCAGCTAGCATTTATGAGTTTTTGCGTAAATTTTGTTGTTTTGCTTTTTAAAAACCACTTGAACGGATAACATTTTGACAGCATGCCACTGAAGGAGCCGTTTGCATCTGATGAGTCTAATTTGCTTTAAACACGTTGTCAGACGTGACGTTGACCAGTTGACCGACAGTTGGCTTTCATACGAAAATGATCTCGAAAAAGTCAACACATCTGGTCCACATGTCCACTTCCTTTGAAATTTCCTTTACATTTTCTGTTGTCTATAGGGCTTTCTTTTCTTTCTGTCATCAACTGTAGACGTTTTGTTCAAAAATTATTTGTACGGTAAACAAACATTTTCGAAATACATACAAGGTGTTTTCCAAAGTAAATAGGACTTTTTGATTCTAGCACCCCCTGAGAATTTCATGACATTTCATTGATTGGAAGTGAAGTTATTGCGTTTTAAGTATCAGTATGTTTGTGTTATCGGTGCGAAAATGAGCTTCGAACAAAGAGCAAACATTAAATTTTGTTTTAAAATTGGTAAAAATTTTACCCAAACGCTTCAATTGCTGAAACAAGCTTATGGCGATGATTGCCTATCTCGTAGCATAATGACGAGTGGCTTTAAAGTTTTCAAGGTGGTCGTGAGGACATAAACGACAATCAACGTGTGGGCCAATCAAAATCCATCATCACCGGAAATTCCATCAAAACTTTGCGTGAATTCAACAAAAATCAACCGAAACCATCATTGAAATTCATGGAAATGGAATTGAACATCTCCAGAACATCGATTTATCGCATTTTGACCGAACATTTGGGCTTACGAAAGGTGTGTGCACGGTTTGTTCCGCACAAATTGACTGACGACCGAAAATTGCTCAGAATCCAACATTTGAAGGACATTTATTTGACCAAAAATCACATTTTAACCACTCCCCTTATTCACCTGATATAGCACCGTGCGGCTTCTTCCTTTTCGGAAAAATGTATTTGCCCATGAAAGGAAAGCGTTATGCAAAAAGTTTTATTGAAACAGAAGGAAACTATTTTGAATAAAATAAATTTATTTAGCCGAAAAAACCATTTGTTCTGTTTTTTTAAGTCCTTTTTACTTTGGAACGCACCATGAGAGTTTTTCGAGAAGCTCACTTTTTTCAGCGAATTTTCCTCGCTGTGTGCATCGCAAATTTTGTAACAAAATTTATGACCGAATTAATTATATTTCGAGGACAGTAATACTTCTAATGTGTAAATCATATTTTAAAACATGCATAAATACAATACAATGAATGCGCTTGTCACATTGCCGCTAGAAAGCCAACAACTAATTTTTCAATATTTTAATTGCAAAATTGAGGCGATGAGTCATCGGCAGTTGGTGTATTATTCACAAATAATTAAATGCATCATCAATGTTTAAAATGTTGAATTTTTAACATACTACTGTGGACAGAAAATAGTAAGACTTCTAAATTGAAATTACTTTCTTGATTGGTATGACTGTCGATGATGTCTGTACCAAAGGTCATATCAAAATAATCATTAGTGTTTAGAATGCGCTCCTCTTTCTGGAGGCCATTAAGTGCTTTCGGCGATTTTTACGTTGAGTGAAATTATTCAACAAAAAGATCCATGAAATTTTGTATGCGGAATAAAATTTATAGTGCCGAATGGTTCAGAATGTTGGGAAGGTCCGAGAAAATGTCGGAAGGATCAGTGAAAACTTTTTTAAAAGATCAATCGGGCCTAAGAAAAGAGAAAGAACGATTGGTTCCAAAATCACTCGATTTTTTCGAAAATCAGCGTCGCATGAACGTTTGTGAAACAATACTTTCCGACTACCAGGATGTCAGGAAACGTATTTTTACTGGCGATGAGTCTTGGATCAATGGACCGAAGATTGTGCCAAAGGTGAGCCGAAACCAAACAATTCGGGCAGGTCAAAAATGAAGGCCATGTTGACAGGTATCTTCGATTATCGAGGCGTGGTGAATATTATTGTGGTGTGGTAAATATTAAGAATTTTAAAATTATGAATAAAGTCTTTCTATCTTTTGCTCATAGTAAAATTGTCAATAGAATTATTTTACTTATTATGATCAGGTATGCCTCTTACACAGTTTAGTTAAAGAAATACTTGGCATAAGGTTATTTTATACTAAGTATAAATACAAAACAAAAAGTCAAAACAATCGGCTGACAAACATAATCCTTTAATATTATGTTCTACTTCTTTACTGGTTGAACTACTTTGTATAATCTTTTATGATTTCCTGAGAACAAACTCTTTTTCAACTCTCAAATACCCGAAACCTTTAATGCCAATGATGTCAAACAAAAAAACATACTTTTTTAACACAAACCATTCTAGATATGGTTAAATATCTTCCCACACACTCAAGTAGTTATTTTGTTTGGCTACACCTCCTTTCAGCTACCAGAAAATGCTGACAACCAATATTATACCTTTTTGGCAACAAATTTATTAGGACAGTAGAACAGCCAACTGAATAGCTAATGAAGTGGCTGCGCAAATCAAACCGACAACAAACATGACTCATCGCAAAGAATAATAAATTTTGTGAAATTTTGCCAAGCACCCAAAATAGTCGCATTTGTAATGAGGAATTCAAATCAAAATCTGTTGGCCAAACGTCATTCAAACGCGTAAGTGACCAACAAAAAGCCAGACTTAAAGCGACTTAACGCCAGACTGAGGATCAAGTATGACATAAGCATTGTGGAAAAAAGTGCGGAAATACAGAATTATTTCAGTGAAAACAGTCAACTGGAGCCAAAGAGACCACAATCAGCTAAGCTGGTACAGGAACTAATTTACGTTCGGTAAATGGACTCATAAGCTGGGGGTGTAAAAAAAAAAATTGGCAACATTTAAGCTGCTGATAAGTAAACAAGATTTCTGCCGGTTTCTTACGCTTCTGCAGAGGTTAGTGACGTTATGATCCCCGAAATTGTTTATGTTTTCGATTTTTATGTTTCACTCTTTTGTACTTTGTTTGTATGTACATATGTAAGTTTATTATCTTTTCTCTTTTCTAATACCTTTGTCAACAACTTGGTTCGCCAAATAAAGCTTCAGGCCAAATGACGTTAATACAATAAATAACAATAATAATAAGGCGAAAGAGGTTGGAAGCAAATCTAAGATGATGACAAACGAAAAATAGTTTGCAACAGCGAAAAAAATAGATTTTTGTTAAATTATTAAGAAAGAAATTAAATTTATCACAGCTAGATTTTATGAAAGACAACATCAATCGATTCGAAAACGATAAATCATATGACGACAATGCTTCTGGTATGTCTGATTCGCTGATTTCTGAACAGTGAAGACAGTTATTTATTTAGAAAGCGTAAATTATCTACACCGTTAGTTGTGTACATATGTTGAATACATTTAAATAAAATTTATAATGATTAATCGGAATTGCCAACTACCTGCTTCAGGACTAGTTTGTGTTTTTTCAAAAAACTTTCTTCTATATTTGCAACAGACTCTCACTGAATTGATATTTGAATTTTAGAATTAGAAATAGTCCCAGAAACCAAAATCTGACGATTACTGTGGCTCATTGATAGCTTTTTTACTCAAAGTAACTCTATTAAAACGTCACTGATATTTGATATTCAATAGCTTCATATGCAAGTAGCCAACAAGAGATATTGCTTCGAACCATATGAGGTATTGGTACACTCCTGATTCCTTTCTTTCGGCATTAAACCAAGTTTATAACAATATAATACTCCTTTCTGAATGAATTATATGATTCTGGAGCTTAAGTTCTCTACAAAGTACTTCTCCAATACTTATTTTCAACTCCAACTCTAAATCAAAGATTAATGTAAATACATATGTCCTAAACCACTTAAGCAGCAAAAACCAAATCAAGACTAATCTCTTAAACACCGACACTGTAAAAATGGACGAAATTGGAAGATAATTTCGTTTACTCCCCATATAACCTTTCCTAAAAATAGTATTTCTATGTAACAAAAATGAATTGATTCGGGTCAATACTTCCTTGAGCTTCTATTTACTTGCGTGGATTCCAGTTTTCCCTGGTATGCCATGCAATAATATAAATATTCGGCTGTACAAAAACTTAGTCCTTCCTTACTTGTTATAATATTGAATCATATCTTCTTACCAATATCTCTCAAAAAATTTATAAAATCAAATTTGACCTGGACTGCTACAAAAAAGTCGGTCATGATTATTATAGAGTGTGAAGGCTCATTATCGAAGTGAAAAATCCATGCATTATCTATCCAAAAATTCGTAGTAAACAAATATTTCACATAGATGTCACAAAATGACCAAGTAGAATAGGCCGTTTCACCCTTTTTAACGAAATCAAGATGAAAGAAACCACGGTAAACAAAAAGAAAAACATCATCTTCATTTTCGACCGACTTTAACGACATTCGGGTTAAATTTTGAGACGCCATTTAGAAGATTTGTGAACAGTTTCGACAAACACTCCTTTTGTCACCAGTTATGATGCATTTGATGACGGCGGAGCCTTCAGCCAGGTTATATTAACAACTCTTTTTTTACAAAAGATTCAGATTTTCTGCTACGTGTCTAGCATTGACAAATTTCTCTGTTGATAGTCATAACTTGAAGTCGTAGATAATTTCGTCTATATTGGAACCGGTATCAACACCAACAACAATATGCGCTTTGAAATCCAACTCAGAGATTTTTGAAAGCAGGTGCTATTTTGGACTGAGTAAGCAATTGAAAACTAAAGTCTCTCTCGACGAACAACGGCCAAACTCTACATAAGGGATTTCCCGTCCTGCTAGAAGGAGGCATGGGAAATGACATCATCTGATAAGTCGGCCTTAAGAGTGTTCGATAGAGAGGTTTTGCGGCAGATGTATGATTCTTTGCACATTAACAACTATGAGTACCGCAGTCGGTGGAACGATGAACTGTACGAAATATACGGCGACATTGGCATAGTTCAGCGAAACAAAAGTCAGCGCCTGCGCTGGCTAGATCATGTTGCCCGGATGGAAGAAAACACTCCAGCTTTGAAGGTTTTCGATTCAGTACCCGTTGGTGAAAGCAGAGGACGAAGAAAAAACGACTGGCACGTTGTTGTTAACTCGGCAATACCCGCGTAAGCGAGGTCTATGCCAGTAAAGAAGAAGAACAAGAATTCGTAGAAAACCTCTGGCCCAAAAAAAAATTAGGGAGAATAACTAAAATTTCTAACTTAAAAAGTTGATATTATACAGATTTATAGACTTATTTGGAAATATTTTTTTTTATATACATATGTATGTAGAAAGTACAAAATTACTTGGAGCTGACACAAGAAATTATAAGCAAAGCAACACTCGACAATGTCTGCAAAAAAAATTAATAGAAATACTAAAAAATTTAATTTATTTATACATATTATCCAATAAAATTTAATTTTTGCGAGCCTTATAAAGGGTGATTTTTTAAGAGCTTGATAACTTTTTTAAAAAAAAAAACGCATAAAATTTGCAAAATCTCATCGGTTCTTTATTTGAAACGTTAGATTGGTTCATGACATTTACTTTTTGAAGATAATTTCATTTAAATGTTGACCGCGGCTGCGTCTTAGGTGGTCCATTCGGAAAGTCCAATTTTGGGCAACTTTTTCGAGCATTTCGGCCGGAATAGCCCGAATTTCTTCGGAAATGTTGTCTTCCAAAGCTGGAATAGTTGCTGGCTTATTTCTGTAGACTTTAGACTTGACGTAGCCCCACAAAAAATAGTCTAAAGGCGTTAAATCGCATGATCTTGGTGGCCAACTTACGGGTCCATTTCTTGAGATGAATTGTTGTCCGAAGTTTTCCCTCAAAATGGCCATAGAATCGCGAGCTGTGTGGCATGTAGCGCCATCTTGTTGAAACCACATGTCAACCAAGTTCAGTTCTTCCATTTTTGGCAACAAAAAGTTTGTTAGCATCGAACGATAGCGATCGCCATTCACCGTAACGTTGCGTCCAACAGCATCTTTGAAAAAATACGGTCCAATGATTCCACCAGCGTACAAACCACACCAAACAGTGCATTTTTCGGGATGCATGGGCAGTTCTTGAACGGCTTCTGGTTGCTCTTCACCCCAAATGCGGCAATTTTGCTTATTTACGTAGCCATTCAACCAGAAATGAGCCTCATCGCTCATCGGACACGGACGCGAAACACATTTCGAACCGAACACTGATTTTGGTAATAAAATTCAATGATTTGCAAGCGTTGCTCGTTAGTAAGTCTATTCATGATGAAATGTCAAAGCATACTGAGCATCTTTCTCTTTGACACCATGTCTGACATCCCACGTGATCTGTCAAATACTACTGCATGAAAATCCTAACCTCAAAAAAATCACCCGTTAATTCAATAATGCTTTCAATAGTGATCGCATCCCACGCATGTACAAGCATTTACACTAATAATTGCTGCTATGAATCTCCTTGCATAATTCACAATAAAAATTATTAATTATAACAGAAGTGATAAACGGTTTTCAAGATACACAAATTACCCTTTGGGGCATTTAATTGCGCCAAGGTTGGGTGTGACCATTGCCATTTTAAACGAGCATATCGCAGATCGCAACAATATGTTTGTGCTTCATTTAGATTTGCAATATGATTTGCAATAAGTTTCATCTGCTGCTATTTTCTAATTTGCAACACATCATTTAGTTGCTTCCACACACAAATCTGATGACCGCTGTGTGTTAATGAAATGCTATAAAAGCGATTGAAACCAGTAATGTTATGATTTTTATGACCGCAAGCGTAATTGCACACATGTGTATTTGCATAGTTTAGATAATTATGTACATACATATATGGATGTATAGAACGTATTTTGCGAAAAATAGGTTTCCACATTCATATTACACATGTTGAGTGATGATCCCACTGGTTTTATTAAAAAAATAAATCATGATAACTAAAACAGAATATAAAAACAATGTAAAATGTTAAGTTATAGTATGAATATAATTATATACGATATATATAACGCGTGATTCTAGTATAGGTACTTTTTCATCATGGAAAGACCCACTCTACAGCTTCAACTTTATTACAAAAACTCAAGCTCTGTTAAGAAGTGTGTTTCATGCGCATCGCTCAACTTAGGGTCAACATATTCGGACTACTAAGCAACACGATCGACCATCTGGAGACCCAGCATTCATTATTAGATAATTTTCGATCGAAAAGCCACCTCCATCTTGCAATAAAGAAAATATACCAGCCGAAGCTAAGAGTTTACATGAAGACCGTGTAGAGTCGATTCGGCGCCGTTCGCAGCAACCCGAGCTGACGTATGGAGGGCGTATTTTACGTCGAGATCTTAAATTGAAATCGTATAAAATACAGCTTGTGCGAGATATGACGCCGCTCGACGTTTCCAAGCAACATCGCTTCGCTCTATGGACTCTTGAAAAGTTCCAAAAAGATGCCATGTTTTCGACCCAAATTTCGTTCAGTTATGAGACTCATTTTTGGCTCAATGAATAACAAACCAGCAAAATTGCCCCATTTGGGACGAAGAGCAACTTGAAGTGATTTAAGAGTTGACATTTCATCATCACCAGTTACCAGTCAAATTGCTCGAACGAGTCATGGAAAATTGAACTCAACGAATGGCCCATTTGATAAGTAGCCGCGGACAACATTTGAAAGAGATAATATTAAAAAAATAAATGCCAAAAAATGTTATTTTGAATGATAATTAACATTTCCCATTAAATTAGAAGTTTATGTGCTTTTTCTTTAAAAAAGTAGAGAGCCTCGAGTTCATCAGTATTTATAATGCATTATGATATAAAAAGTCTAGAAGAAGTCAGGAATGATTTATATTTGTTCTTACAAGGAGCCTCTCAATGAATTTTCGTGTAAGAAGAAATTTTATTAACTATCAATCGTCTTAAATTGTGTAGTGAGTGATTCCATTTCAGATGGTAAAATATCATAAGCCTTTGGTGTCATGTACGATTTAATAATTGATTATTCAGCAATTACACCAATCGTTATTTTTAATATACATATGTAGATATTCCAGAGTTATAATCAATTCTAATTAAAAGTTTGTAAAATACCAATATCGTCATCCCGGATCTATGTTCTTTGGAGACTTATTTGTCATAACTTTTTCTATCCTGTAACACATACCTTTTCTCGCATTACAAAGATTTTGTTTTGAATGCGGAAAGTTTTTCTTGCGGTTTTTACCATGAATCGTGGCTACGGAATCGTGAAAAATGTTCCCGAAGTGCTTTGTACAGACTAATTTTTCACGAACTCAAGTATATGAGTGGCACAAAACATTCAGTAAGCTCGTGAAGTCATCGAAGACTAGCCTCATGCGTAGCGAAGCAGTGCTTTAAAATCGTCATGTTGGCATTAGAGAGATAGCAGATGACCCCAACAGCTCTTATGGACCGACTCAACGTATTTCGGTTGACAACATGGCTGTGGACACAACATTCATCAAACGCATCATTACAAGAGCCGAGATGTGGGTTTATGAATATAACGTCGAAACCGCCCATCAATCGGCTAAATGGTGACCCAAAAATTACTTGAAACCGAAATCGGAAAAATTAAAATTCACTGCATACACTGAAGGCCATCCAAGCCCATGCTTACAACAAGTGTATGGAAAACCTTGTTAATCGTAGGCTTGATTGTATGTATGTGTTTGTTCAGAATCCTTTTTCGAAGCCGATGTCAAGGGTTTATGTTAAAATGTAGTTTGTGTTTTTTGTCAGTCCGGGCCAAATTTGATCATATGTATAATATATAAAATCAATTTTCTAAAAATATGATTTGAAACATTGTTTTTTCAAAATTATTTAGCTAATTCTTCAAAAAATACGACGTAAAAAATGTTTTCAAACTTATGTATGTATATTTTTTTTTTTTAATTCTATAATTCGAATCCAGTTTGTTTAAAAACAAATAATTACAAGCAATTTATCGTCCGCTAAATTTACAACCTGATTGAATATACTCTCAATTACATTCAGTCACTAATCTAACAACGCTAAATCTCGTGTGCAATCAATTAAATGCAATTGGAAAACTAACACAATTCATCATCATTTGTCTGAGGCCTAATGGCAGTCAATCCATCAGCGAATTTCAAGCGAGTCATAAAATTCAAGTGCAATGTCATGGCGAAGATGATATCACCCTCACTTTCATTCATGACAAATATAAAATATGTATATGAATATATCTATGTGTGCGTATGTATTTATATGTCTGTATGCTTGTTTGCATGTACATATGTATAGTATGTTTGTATGCAAATATAGTGGTTTCAGCATCTAAATTTGCTGATTATTGACTGCGACTGTCAAAAGCGAAAGTATCACTATAGATATAGTATGTTTGTATATGTATGTATGGGTAGATATATAGCTTTCTAACGAATCAGCAAACAACTTTGTTGTTGTGGTTGTTTGCTAATTGATAAATAAAAGTGGCACGAGCCCCAAAGCGCATTACATCAGAGTAGTCATCAGTTAAATAACAGTTTTGTATAACTTTTCAAAGCTTTTTTTGTATGCTAATTGTTTTTGTTCAATTTCACTTGCCACACAATTGCTTGTTGCATCACAAACACCCACATTGAGTGGCATCGTTGCGGCTACACTGTGGAGCTTATAAATCAAGCCATAAAACATACATATGTGCATACATAAATTTCCATTATGTCGGCACTTGTGTATCCATGCTCCATTGATTATGAGTGACTCTGACTTTGACCATGAGTACGAGTGCATGTTATTGCCGCAATTTGTGGCATATAATGAATGTGCGGCTGGATTTGTCGTTTTAATAGCGCTGGCGACGGCACTCGCTCTTATTTCTATGACAAAATGTGGCAGCTCTAATTAATTTGCATTGTTGTTTATTTACAAAAACAAAAAATAAAATAAACAAATCATAAGCTAACCTCAAATAAACACTTGTGTCCACTGGCGGCATGCTTAAATCATGCTGGGGAAAAAATAAGTCAAAATAAGTGCAAAACTCAGACAAAAGTCAGCCACTTAAATCACATAATTTATGCCGTTTTATGTTTGCTCAACGGCGCTTTGCGGCGGACAGTTACTATTTACGCGTCTCATTTAAAGTTCAAGTTCATGTAATGTCATTCGAAAAGCGAATAAACGCCAAACGGGTATTTGTAAGTATTTGCACAGGCAGTAATTCACACAAGCTTGTACTCATTACATCATTGAAGGCGACGAAGAAATGTTTACATATTTGTATATGTAAGGTATGTAAATTAATCTGATCGACATAATATCCACTTCTTGCGAGTTTGTATCAAATATCACAGAACAAATACCTGACTGAGCATGCATTCATCAATACATACATACATATGTAGGTACCTAATAATCTAGATATATCAATATCACAATACAAATATTTATACCCTGAACAGGGTATATTAAGTTTGTCACGATGTTTGTAACACCCAGAAGGAAGCGTCGGATACCCTATAAAGTATATATATAAATGATCAGTATGTTGAGCTGAGTCGATTTAGCCATGTCCGTCTGTCTGTATATATACGAACTAGTCCCTCAGTTTTTAAGATATCCTTTTGAAATTTTGCAAACGTCATTTTCTCTTCAAGAAGCTGCTCATTTGTCGGAACGGCCGATATCGGACCACTATAACATATAGCTGCCATATAAACTGAACGATCGGAATCAAGTTCTCATATGGAAAACTTTCACATTTGGCAAGATATATTCAAAAATATAATATCCGAAAAAATTGTTCAGATCGGTTAACTATAGCATATAGCTACCATACAAACTGAGCGATCGGAATCAAGTTCTTGTATGGACAACTTTCACATTTGGCAAGATATATTCACGAAATTTGGTATATATTATTTTCTAAAGCAACAATGTAATCTCCGAAGAAATTGTTCAGATCGGTTAACTATAACATATAGCTGCCATACAAACTGGACACATAGTTACTAACAGAAATGCACCTGTGAAGGGTATTTAGCTTCGGTGCAACCGAAGTTAACGTTTTTTCTTGTTTTTGTTCAATTACAAGCCAGTTATTTGAAAAAATTGTAAAGGGTTATACATTTCGAGATTTTTAGAGAAAAAACACTGAAGCTTCAGATTTAATTGGAAATGTTTATTATCACTCGAAAGAACTTTCTTTGGCATTTATTCCTTAAGACTATCTCTTTCAAATGTTGGCCGTGGATTCATCTCAGGTGGTCCATCCATTGAGTATAATTTTCGATGACTCGTTCGAGAAATTCGACTGGTTACTGGCAAATGACTCATGCGTGACTCCAAGAACTGAATCGGAGTGGGATTGTCCGCATAGACATTGGACTTTACATCCCCTAGGAAAAAGTCTAACGATGTGATACAACACGATCTTGGTAGACAATCGAATGGCCCAAATGTCAAATTATCTGCTCAACGACAAAATTTGGCTCCAAAACGTCGGATCTTGTTGGAATTATTCAAGTGCCCATGGAGCGAATCGATGTCGCTGAAAGTCGTTAGTCTTTTCACGATGAAATGTTAAATCAGAGATAAAGAGATGTCCAACTTCTCTCTCACTGGAAGTGAGAGAACATTTGCTTAAGGTCAAAACCTCCTGAACTTTGACAGTTGATCGAGTTCAGGAGGTTTTGACGTTTAGCAATTGGAAACAGCGATGGCCAGATTGAAATCTTACCAAAAAAATATGTAAACGGAGGGGTTTGTTGCATCATTCACGACCACTTATAAGAAATGTAAAACAATTAAAATTAAGTAAATTTGTGAATTTTAAAGGTATTTGATGAAACGTTTTGTAATGTCAAGCATCATAGTATTATTTTCAATGGAAAATTATTAATTAAGAGCTAAAAAGCTCAAAACTTTTTATTGGGTATAGAAAGGTCAAAAGTCAGTTGTTTTAACATGCCATAAAAAGATTTTAATAGATTCTCTATGTATTAAATAACCACTATATAGTAATTTTTATTCTTACTAAATGTTGGGTGTTTTAATTTAAATGCCTAAAAGTTATTATTTTGCTCAATCTGGCCATAATGGAAAATATTATAAAAAACGCTAATTTTGAAGCGCTCTCACGCTGGAATAAGTTGGACATCCCTTTATTCCTGGTCAAACAATACTGATCAGAACAAACATATGACAACCATTAACCATAACTTAACTTTCTGACTTTTTTGGGAAATATGTTAACCTGACATTGAGAAAGCGGCCCCTCGATGTGAATGTAATGACATACACATTCCTTTCAGATGCCAGTGACGCATGCAGGGAGAAACTAAGTGAAAATTAAGAGAACTTTACATACATACATACATCATTGGTTGCCTAGCTATGGTCAAAGGTTTTTATTTAAAGTTATTCAAGCCTTTTAGAATAAAGATATTCGCTCTATAGTGGCTACTTCTCCTCCACCGAGACCCAAAGGTGCTTACATTAAATTAAACGATTGAAGAACTAACCAACTTTTGTGGTCCTCCGGAACGAAAAGCATCGTTTGGAATATGAGTCAAATTTGTCGAAACACTTATCAGGTCAAGACTTTACACCGAAGGTGTTTTTTCTCATCAGCTATCAACAACACGACTCTACAAAAAAATTTTCGTTCTTTGTCCTAAAGTTTATTTTATGATTTTCTGATTAATTATGAACAAAAACGATAAGAAGATACGTTTTTTTCGTATAAAGTTTGCTTTTGTAAAAGTTATAATAATAATACTATATAATAATTATGTATAATTATACTATCGTTAAAGCAGTTACCTAAAAAAAAGCAAACTTTTTCATGTCAAATATTTTTTTTTCATCTAATTACGACCTAAAACATGGAAATTTACTGCTTCACAGTTATAGTCAAATTTTGTGTTGACCTGTGTAATTTATCAAAATATTGAGACCAATAACTTGAGTACATATGGAAAAAATATCACGAAACTTTAAAAGTACTTATGGCAAGGATTTTCCTAACACCCTCAATATATTCATAATTTGATATTTTAATACTTATTCATATTAAAAAGTATTTTGGGAAGTAAAATAGTAGTAAAAAACGTATAATTCTTAAAAGGTTAACTCAAAAACACCAATCTATCCAACTCACCTCATTTGGATACATATTTACAGATCGGACGTTGATTGATATATGATAGCACGATATTGACAGTTCTGTCCAGACAAAAACTATAACGATGCTAAGTGTTTATGTATATAAGTATATATTGGAGCATATACATATACATATATAACATATATATTATATGTTTGCTCTGTAAATATTATACTAAACAGTTTGAAGTTCACACCTCACGCTTATTTGCAAATTAACCGAACAATTTCCAAACACGTGAACACCGTGAAGCTAATTAACATTACAACATAAATAATTGGCGTCAGTGCCGTTCTAGAGGGTAATATACATATGTACATACATATATACATGCATATATGTATTTGTTTGTACATCAACAACTTTGAAAAAAAAATTACAAATACTCACTAATTCGTTACTTTTGCTCTCCTAATCACACCTACGCAGCGTCACTATTGTGTTTTGCCAATGCAGCCCTTCATCAGCTGTTACATGTAAACAATAACCGCGGTGACATGTCAAATTAAAATAGTAAAAGTTTTGAATTAATTGTGTGCGTTTGTTAAATGTGTAAAGTGAAGTTAAAAGTTAATAAATAATGTGTTTAATATTTGATATACTGTTTATTATATTAGTGAGATGAAAATAAATATTAAGAGTTTAAAGGAATTGTATATGCAACTTCAATGGAGGAGGCGGCTGTCCGGCTGGTGGCAGCTAATAGGGTAAGTTAAAAGTTCTTCTCATGTTAAATCATTAATTTAAAAGTATAATGGTGAATTTGTATGAACTTTTCGATATTTACAATAGTTAAATTCAAAAAATTAAATTTAAATTCCTTAAATAAACTTTTGGGAGCTCCTGCTATTAAAATGCTTATTGAAGTGTGTATGTTTTGCAGTCGGTTCAGCTTTCGGACTTAGTGTTTAGTTAAACAAAAATTATTGTTTATTTTGCATGTGAAGAATTGTATTAAGACAAATATTGATCTTATTCGAAATAAACTTTTCAGAGTAAATATTTATGTATTTATGGGTTTTTATATATATTTTTCTTCGTGAGTTGTGGATAATATCGATACCATTTACTTACAAACATTTCTCTCGCTCTTTGCACTGAAGTTGTTTAGTTACAGTTTCATGGAGAGTCCCTGCTGTTTCCATGTGACGACAACAATGGACGCATGCATAGCTATTAACATAAATAAACACACATACAAATATACCTGTATTTGTGTATACACATATATATCCGTATAAATTTGCATGAATGCAGTGCTTTAGTAAAAAGTTTAAAAAGTAGATTTTCTGCACCTACTTAAATGTATGTATCTATGACTTGTGCGTGTATATTTATGCGAGTACTTAATACAGTTAAAGAAGTATGCAAATAATGTGCAAAATATAAAGCTAAGTGTGGAGACTCTTAACACCTCAGCCTCACTGCTATTACAGTATGTATTCTTATCTGCATGTTTCATATTATTTACGTACATACATGAGAGTGTAATGACACACTTATGTAGATACATGTGATCTTAGTATGTATGTGAGTAATGCCGGTTAAGTTGCGACATAAACCGTTTTGAACAGACAATAAAAAAGTTTAAAATATTCGAAAATGCAAATCGGCAAAGTGAATTCCTATGCAAAACTTCAAACGATCTGATTTCAAATATAGGTCAATACGAATACGATTTGTAAATAAACAGTGAATTTCAGATCGATATCTAAAATAATATACAAATATTCCATATGCTTGTTTTTAATTTCATAGCAGTGTTAATTCTTACTATTTTTATATAAAAATCGACATTAATTATTTGCGTAATTTTTTATTGCTGATCAGTGTGAAAACATTGCAATTTTTTTACTTACATACATATATAGTAATTTAGCTGTTGTTAAGAGCTAGAGCTTCAGAGTCCCCGTGTTGACAGTGTAAATATGGTTATTGTATGTATGTGTGTATTAAATTTTTATTTGCAAATAATATCAAGATATAAATATGTATGTATGTACATGTATGAATAATTAGAACCATGATTTATTGTATCAGAGCGAAGCGGTATAAATTCTATATGTCAGCGGTTACATCACTACTTAGCACATTGTTAATGATACATGGGCAGAAACAATAAATAACACAATACAAAAGGGTGGCAAAATTTTTAAAAATATATGAATTCTCCTGAGAAACAGTAAAAAACTATTTTTATGAACTAAATGCCAACATTATAGCCAGACGTTAAGTTAAATGACTGATCAAATAGCGCGCGTGGACTACTATATGTATTCTTTTGTAAATCCATAGAAAAGGAGAACTCCTGTGTTGGAATTTATAAATTAGCAAAATGCTTAGTGGCCAATACAAATTTGCACAGGCGTTTAATTTCCAACCCCGAAAATTCAGTGGGATGAAGATATGCGCTCCCAAGTGTTTAAGTCTTGACCTCTCAAACGCGTGACAGTCAAGAAGGTAGTGTTGAGTTCTTTTCAATTCATCTATTTCCACACAGCTTCTGCAGATGGCGTCCGGTAAGTTTGACAATAGCGTGGACGCCAATAATGGCTCGTTAAAAGCCCCTCGACTAGGGAGAGGCTAGTCTTACTAAGGGCAAACATGTCACGAGATCTCTTGCGATCGATCTTGGGCTGAAAGGCTTTTGCGACAGCTAATGTACTGATGGTGTCCAGCGCTGGCCAATACATTAGCAGAACACAGGAGGATACGGGAGCACCGACCCGCTCCCCTTCTACCGATAGTGACTCCGTTATGTCCTGGCATTCATACCAGTCTTGTCACAAAGACACTTATTGCTATTAATAGCGAGGTTAGGTACTTCTCGGCCAACCCTGAATGCACTGCTGAGTTCATGGCTAGTATCGCCACTCTGCTATCTGAGTCAATGATCACTTCTCTGAAGAAGGGTGTACTCCGGAGTAGTAGATCTGTTGATATCTTAATGGATGCAACCTCGGGTTGGAAGACACTGCATTAGTTAAGAAGTCTGAAGATGAAATTCATACTTGTAGAGAGCAACTGACATAAAATCCCTATACCAACCTTCCCCTGCACCTCTCCTTCAATGATTTCTTTCCTTCCACAACTCTCTCGTCGATATAAGGGCAGAGAAGGAGCCGCCATAGTTCGATTTGGCGACTCCATGATCCAAACGATCCGGTATGAAGTCAAAGCGTATGAGGATATCCGAGTATTCAGATTGCTCTTTTAAGAACCCATCTTCCGATGATGGCTATGTGCAAGGTGGCGTTAAGACCCATGGTTGGAGTGAACCTTAGTGAGCCACAAATGCTGATGAGCGACGCTCGTTGAACGCTCTCGAGTTTCTTTGCAAGTGTGGTCTTTTCTAAAGCCCTCCCCCACATAGATACTTCATAGAACATAATGGGCTTGGCTACCCACTTTCGGTGAGAGGCCCCAAATTTTGCCAATGGTTTCCATGAAAGCTTCCTATCTAGGATGAGCTCTAGATATTTCACTGTATCCGACGGTTGCAAGCGGATGTCTCCCATTTGTTAATAAAATAGTAAAATTTTTTAGGGAAAAAATGGGCAGCAAAAAGTTTATTAAACATTTTCAATAGCATTAGTTTATTACAAGTATTAAATGCTACTATGAACCTATATTAAAAATTTCAACTGGGTACGATGAAAGTACTATCAGTGCGAAACTGACTGACTGAAACTATATCTATCAATGGAATAACTTGATGGGCCGTAAAGTTTACTTTATGTTAAACAAAAGCTTTTAAAATTGTAAAGTTTTTTTTAAGAATTAAGATTTTTATAGTTTGTGCCACATATCTACAACGGTATACAGTTCTCTCTATAGCCCAGATATTTTCGAAATCTGAAAAAATAAATCCTTCCACATTAAGGACCAACCTATTAACAAAATAGCAACCACTCTATACAAACATACGTTTACTATTATTGCATAATTGTTTTCTATGTACATACATATATGCTACCATTTACCAACTACAATAAATCAGCTGAAGTGTTACGCTCACTTCATAGCTGTCAGCCAGTTCGTTCATACAAATGTAAGTATCTATGAATATTTATGCTTGTCGGCTAGCCTTTTAGCAATTTCTTGACATTCGACACTTTTATTGCAATTTTATAATGGTCGTTGGCGCTCATCGTGATAATCAGCAGCGCGATCACAATTATGCTCCACAACTATTTATTAAAAATGTTTTTCATTGTTTAATGAACCGTTAAATTATGCCGCTTTGAACTTGTGTACATGTGTTTTATATATTTATAATATACACTATTATATATATTTTTTGTTCTGTTGTATAAAAGTCTGTATTTTGAATAATTTTGTTCGTTTCGTTTGCTATTTGAATTGTAAAAACACATTTTTTTGCTCAAATACGCAATGAAATAATTGAAATTTCGCCACTTCTATTTTTAATGAAATTGCGTTCTGTTATTAATTAACACATAATTACGAATAATTTGTCTAAAAATAGTTCGTGACATTGGCTTTGGTTGCTAAATACACTGTTATAAATTTCACTAAGAAAATATCAAGTGCAATCTCCTATTTTGCGCTGAATGGGCTTAATCATATTGTCATTTGGCAGCATATGTTGCAATTATCTTCATAATGTGTGCAAAAATACTTAGAAATAAATTTAAGTTAAGTAGAAATCGCAATTACACAAGCAAATTATTTTTGCTATTCAAGTGCAATGCAAGCAATTCGAAGAATTTTTATTTCATTATGAACTAAGTATGTACTTTGAAGAAGATGCTGTTACCGAAGGCGAGGGCAAATATATTTGTATTAACCTACATAAATATGTAAGTCTCTGTCAATATATGGGACTTTTGTGATTTTGATGGGGCCATTAATGACAGCTAATTGTTATAGTGGTCCGAATTAAATAATTTATTTGAAGATTATAGTGTTACCTCGAGCAATAGGTTAGGTTAGGATAGACCCTCTCTAATAAAAACGAAAAGGACCTGCCCGAGCCGTTCGATACCAAACAGACATGGTGACTACCTATTATGTGGCTGCAAATGGGTCTAGTAGTGAACGAGGGCAACACGAAATATCTCCTGTTATCAAAAAAAACAGTCGTCGCATTCGCGACTTGGTTCCCACGTCACTGTTGACAGTCATAACTTCGAAGTCGTAGATAATTTCGTATATCTTGGAACAAGCATTAACACCAACAACAACGTCAGCCTAGAAATCCAACGTAGAAGCAAATTCCTCTCTCGACGGACAAATACTAAACTCTATAAGTCACTCTTTATTCCCGTTATATTGTGCAGAGGCATGGACGATGACAACATCTGATGAGTCGGAGTTACAAGTTTTCGAGAGAAAGGTTTATGGTCCTTAGCACATTGGCAATGGCGAATATCGCAGGCTATGGAACGATGAGCTGTACGACATATATATGACGACGATATTGATATAATTCAACGAATTACGAGACAACAGCTACGCTGGGTAGGACATGTAGTCTGAATGGATTAAATCATTCCAGCTCTGAGAGTAGAGCTGTACCCTCCGATGGAAGCAGAGGAAGAGGAAGACCACCACTTCGATGGAAGGACCTGGCTATAGTTGAAATCTCCAATTGGCGTCAAACAGTGAAAAAGAAAGGGTAAGCAGTTTGTACGCCAATAAAGAAGAAAAAGAAAGTTAGGACACAGGGTTGATCCCAATCGATGGTTCTCACTTATAAAGTTACTCGTTAGTCATTACGCTTGTTCCCCATTTACTCTTAAAACTGGTTCACCGAATCCTCGGAGATTATCGCAGTATTTTGGACCGAAGGTGTATCTACCGAGAGTCTTCAACCTCAGTCTGGCAAAAACCGGGCATTAGAAGTGAAAGTGATAAGATGATAATTAACGGCAAAATATTTAGTTTCACCGCGTCTGAACCTTTTGGACTGTGTCAAGTCAAAACATTTACAATAGTAACAAGACGACGAGCAGGTAGTTCAGATGACCTCTTAACGTTCGCAGTCGCACAACTTCTGGTTATTGACCAGCCTATGCCGAGCTCAATGTAGGTCACCGGAAGAATTTCTTTTGAGGGTTCCCTCCTTGGTAAGCTCGTTGGCTTTACAGTTTCCGGTGATTCCGTCAAATATATAAGTCAAATATCATAACTGTTCTTATTGCATATTTACATTATGTTATGGGAAAAGAAAATCCAACAAGCAGCCACTAAAGAGGCCTAATGTACATATGTACTTATGTACGACAAATATATCATACATATACAAGTATCTCTATATATTTTCGTTTGCCATATATCACTTTCAATGTTAGAGTGTCAACGACCGCAAAAAAAAAATCGAAAACTATAATCCAATTCAAATTTAATTCATCCATATTGAAAACAGACTTTCTTATAAAATATTTTATAGAATTTGACCATGACAATGGCATCTGAAATTATTTACGTTGTCTCTTCTCCCGCCATAAAACCACACTTTGTTGTAAATTAAAATTTGTAGTCGGCAAAAAATATCTATGACATTAGAATAATCAACAAATGAAAATGAAAACAGAAGCAATTAAAAAACAAAACAAACAACATTACACAGAATAAGTGGGCAATACGCCAAGTTGACAGGCGGTCAAAAAAAAAAAAAAAAACTGACAGCTCTGTTACTGTTACACCAATTTGCCTTACAGATGGCTGATGACATTAGTTGCCACAACGTAAATTAAAAGTGTCAAATTCTTTTGCTATTTCTGTCTGCTTACGAACAATTAAAAAGGCTTATTTGTATAAAAATCGTTTTACTCGCACAAATTTGCTGAAAATGAAAACGAATCTGAAGAATTTTTGGTAATTTCACTTGCTGGTTTGGTAGTGAAATACAAAAATAAGAAACGTTCACTCAGTGAATGTAATAAATGAGCGAAGAGTGATGGCTGTTTGGCAGCAGCGTTGTCATTGAATTTTGTTACATGACATAATTTTGTTTATGTTGTCATTGGTGTCTGTTTAATGTCAGTTTTTATTATTTTTATTATAATTGTTATTTCAGTTAAATTATTGTCAGCACACAAACACATGAAAACATGTGTTTTTTCGATTTCATTGGTTAATTTAATCACAGTTTTTTGTCAACATTCTATATTATTTCTGGCGAATCTGTCGTTGAATACGTAAATCAATTGTCATGTGAATATTTTTGTTTACTTATTTTTGTTACAACGATCTTTTTATTTCTCTGTTTCGGTACTATATTGAAATTAATAAATATTTATGAGTTTATATGTACATATATACAAATATCATGAGATCGCAAAGGCACCCCCACCTTCAAGATAGATGTGCCTACAGATCATAAAATCATCTTCCTTCCTTCCACACACCATAAGAAGCCAAATTCTGCGCTCAAAATATGAACTGAGCATATGCTGACTTTGTTCTATTTCCCTTCTTTGCTCTTCTTCCAGATGATCCCATAAAAAATTATAAAACGATAGAACTCTACCCCAAAGGAAAAACTTCGATATACTTCTTTCTTTCATCATCTCATATTATTGTTTCGGATCTCCTCCCACACTTTGACTTTATACCAGATCACTTGGATCATGCAGCCGCCAAACCGAACTCTGGCGGCTCCATCTCTGCCCATATTCCGCCGAGGGAGTTGTGGGTGGGAAGGAGCCGGTTGGGTTAAAGGTTGGCAAAAAATTAATGGAGGGGCTTACTAACAGGAACTCTCTATAAATTCCAGCTTCAGATTTCCTGTATATTGCAGTGTCTTCCAAGCCGAGGTTGCAACTATTAAGGTAGCAGTAGATTTACTACTCCGGAGAGCAGTCTCCTTCCGAGAAGTGACCACTCAGATAGCAGGACGGCGATACTAGCCTTGAACTCATTGACAGTGCGTTCATGGTTGGAGTTCCTAACTTAACTACATGTCAATATCATCGAGTGTTTTTGTGATAAGACTGGTATGGGTGCCTGGCCACACGGAATTGAAGGAAATTAAAAAACTGATGAACCAGCAAGGAAAGACGCCTTAGAATGGCTATCGGTAAAATGGAAGCGGGTCAGTGCTCCCGAATCCTGTTGTTCTACTGCAAGACAGCTGCGTTTTTCGGAAGCTTGGTGAGAGGGGCCACCAGCAGTACATGCGCTGTCGCAAAAGCCTTTTGGCCCAAGATCGATCGCAAGACATCGATTGGTCTTTTTATTTATTAGTTCTTCTATTCTATGGCTTCACAAAGGACTACATATAGCAGTCCACGTGCGATCTCTCCATCTAACCTAACTTAATCGGATTATTTATCTTCGAGTTAACTAAATTCAGTTGAAATGGAAAATTAAATTCTCTCCAAACCACCAAGTATTTAGTAGTCTTTTCGCAACTTCTTCATCCAGCGTAGCCTCCGCATCTGGCTCTTGGTGATTTTTTCTTTTCTCAGATCCTAAGTAAAGGCTTTCCTGAAAGATGTTTCGTGATATGAAAAGGAAATCGGTAAACAGAGACTTCTTTTAAAGCAAACGATAACTTGTGCTGCAAAATTGGTCTCGACAAGTTGGAAGATCCCTACAATTAGTATATCGAAATCAAAAACACCTTTGGACTTTTTTTAAAAATTTGCAAAGGCAACAAAAACCTAAAAGTAAATTTTTTATTTCGACATTTTTGTATCGAAGAATTTTTATAGATCAAAATTAGAATATTGATATTTATAGCACACTAAATTGCCCGTATATTTCCAAAATTGCATACAAATACAAACAATTTGCAAAAAAACTCACCACCCAAGTTGCTTTGCCGCCAGCCTCACCTTCGCTGCTTAGCCGTGCCTTCGTTATCGCACTCGCCGGCAGCCGCCAACCAGCCAACAACTCATTATTATGCAAATTTGTGCACATTTCAATTAACATAGTGATTATGTCTCTTTTTTTTTGTTGTACCTATTCACACTTCTAAGCCATTAAATATGCACATTCCGCGACAGCGATGATAACTCTGCGCATTCGCATAACAACCTTTCCAATGATCAAATCGAAATTGAAATCGTCTGCGACACATAGACAATGCGAACGTCACACGTCATCTGCGCGCCAGCATTTGAACTAGTTTAACTTGTATGGAGGCATCATTTTATTGGTCTAACTTCGAGTTAGAGAACCGGTCGGCATTTAATTGCGCGCAAAAGTTATGATTCCCTACAGCTAATAAACCCACTGGCTACTGCCCTGCTTGCGCACGCTGCCGCATGTGGTACCCACGTACATATGTATTTACTGCCTCTTTATCAGCGTCACACCGATCATCACTGATAGTCAGTCAACCCATTTGTGTTTGTTTGTTTGTATTTTTGTCTGTCAAGTGGCTTTGGCAGTCGTTGAATTGCCTGTCTGGTCGTTTGTCTCTCGGCGATAAGCGTCGTGTGCCTATAATAAAATTAAATTAGCGCTCTAGGTTGTTGTAAAAAATGTGCCAAAAATGAGAAAGTACAATTGACGCCCACACAGCTGATGGCAGATAAGTTGGAAAAAATGTACCGACTGTAAAAAAAGAAGGGCAGACGCAAACCTATAAACTAGAAAAGTGGAACACGTTCAATGAAGTGCGTTTAAAGACAATTACAAATGTCACATAAACAAAAGAACACTTGAACATTTTTGGCGAAAGTCCATATTTGTCGTTTATTTAATTTTATTATATATAAAATTACTGTTTTTTTTTTTTGCTTTAAGGTTTTTTGTTGACATTGGTGTACTTTCGAGAAATGTAAAAAAAATATGGATAATTAAAAAATATATCTAAAATATTCTTTATTTGCTTTTCGATGACAATTGTGTCAAAATTCACTTATGACTTTTATCTTGAGGATCACTAATGCCTACACCATTAGATCGGGCTTGTGAAACAACTATTTTTGAATAGGACAGTGATGAAAAAACTGTGATATTGTATACTTAAATTATGAAAGCCTCAGTATTCTTAGTCACAATAATTGGTATTTGTTAGATAGTAAGGAAATTATTAGGAAGAGGTTCGTTATGGCTCTAGCGAACAATTCTGTCATTAGAAGCGTTGAAACTCTACGAGTTTCGAAGTCGAATTACTTTTTTGTTAAGAAAGAATCGAAATCTCAGTTATATATTATAAAGTATATATTTTTAGTCCTAAGGCCCGTGGACTACAAATATCAGTATCTCGATTCGAAAATGTATTACATTCGAAATTCGAATCAATCTTATAATTAAGCGAAAATTGTATCACTCTGTGCCATAATAAATACTTACATTTTTCGTGTTTACTTTCGACAACTTAAGAGTAAACGAATATTTTATTCGAAAATAGGATTGAAAATGCAAAAATCGAGTTTCCAAAAATTTGAATTTGATTAATTTTTTTCAAATAGAGTTACAGAAGAAGGTTCTAGTATGAAAAATGAAGTAGGTCTGGATTTTTAAAACACTTGATTTCAGTGCCAATTGTGCAAGGTAATTGCAGAAAGTCAATTATAACCTTCAGTCGCAAAAACATATTTATGAAATGCGTTTTGCATACACCAAATGTTTTAAAGCAGTTTTTTTTTGATCTCATTAAAAAGGTTCCAAAATGTCTCATCTGAGTGCTCCAAGGTCATACACATTTTGATAGCATTGAAACCAATATTTTTTGACGAGCAAAAATATTATTTCAATTAAAATTAAAAAAAAAAAAAATTACTTCAGAACAAGACGATTTGGCTGTAAAGAGCATTTTTGAAGCTATTCCAGCCATATCATTGAAAGCAGCAATACAAAAATTGACTCCAAAGGACCCGAAATGTGTCTCTTAACATGTTGATGACGATTGAAGTCAATTAAGCGTGATTGGTCCACTAAAAGCGGTAAACTACTCCAACGACCAGTGAAACATCCAGGAAAAGTGCATGTTTGGGGATGGGGTTTGAAGGAAAATGGAATAGCTTTATTAGAATGGCCATCACAGACGCCATACGCGCATCCAATTTAAAACGTCTGAGCACTCATGAAGTTGAAGCTATGCAGAAAAAGGAAGAAATGGAACAATTGAATCGAAATATTAGAGCAATATATAAAAATTTAATACATGCGTATTGAATAAGTAATGATTTTAAAATCACAAAATATTTTTTTGGGTTCATACCTCTAAACAGTTAAAACATCTGACACCTATGGCTTATTTAAAACAACGTTATGAATCTACTCATTCTTATGATTTGCAAATCTAAAACAATATTGTGTACGAAATTCTTTGCAAAGCAAACTTATTGTTACAAAAAAAGAACTAAATATTAAGTTGTCAAAAAAGTCTTGCGGTATTTTTGCTGAAAGCGCGTAGTTCTAGTTTTGTTCGTCGCATCGGGTCATGCTATACCTTTTTGAAAAGCTCAACGATGGTTTCAACTTTTTCGTTCTGGTGTAGAGGTGGTCGAAGATGCGCCGCGCTCCAGAAAGCCTGTCGTCGAAAATTGCGATAAAATCGCTGAATTGGTCGAAAGAGACCGGCCGTAGCATCGCTCAAGAGCTGGGCATGAGTCATCAAAAATTCATTTCTATTTCAATTAAAAAAAAAAAATCAATAAAAATACCGCAAAAATTGCTATTTTTCACCACTTTCTTTCATTAGCATTTCGCTTTGTTATCAATTTTTTGCACACTCACAAAACTTATCATTTGTTTACCACAAAACAAGCCGAACACCCACAGCGTCAGTTTTTGTCATTTTCTTCCAATATCGACTTGTTTACTATCAATAAGCCCGATTCCGCTAACCACTCAATTTAGCATAAATATTCTTTAAAGGTTTTTGGTTTGTCATTAAAATCTCCTCGTTGACCGTTGGGCATACCTTGATTTCGTTTCATAAATGTTGATAAATCGCCAAGCTCTTTTTTATGTTTTTTTAATGTCTTTGTTTACATGATTTTTGTTTTTTTTTTTTGGTTATTTTTTTGTCTGTTTTGACAACGAAGAAGAAATTTCTTTTATACAAGTGTGCATATTGTTCGCATGCTTTGGTGAATTTTGATTAAAAATTTCATTTGCGTTTGAATGATGAGACGAACGTGTTGATCGACACGTCCGATACAATGGGTATACTCGTAAACATGATCGAGTATTTAAAGTTTCTTTAGTCGTATCCTGACTTGGTCATTTGTAACACTCACAAGGAATAGCGAAGACCCTATAAAGAATGATCAACGCGACAAGCTGAGTTGATTTAGCCATGTCCATTTGTCTGGTTGTCTGTGTATGAGATATCAACATTTTTTTCACATTTCTTTTTCTCTCCAAAAGGCTGCTCATTTGGCGAAACCGCCAGTTTCGAACCACCCTAACATATACTCGTAGCTGTCATACCAACTGATCGATCCAAATTAGGTTGTTGTATGGAAACCTTTTTATTTGAAGAGATATCTTCACAAAATTTGACACAGAATCTTTTCAAAGGTAGCATTACAATCTCCTGATATATTTTTCAGATCGGGCCACTCACTATATGATTTAACTGTCAAACAAACTGATCGATCAAAATCAAGATAAAAACCTTTTTAAGCCGTTTAAGCATACGAAATACAGCTCTGAAGGGTTTAATAGTTTTGGTGCAGAGAAAGCTAACCTCTTTTATTGCTGTATTGATATTTTCGAGAAAAACTGTAAAATATGTACATATGTAACGAGTTCCTCTTGGCTGGTACCCATCTTTGACTATTTTTTAGCTTGAAATCTTATCTTTCTAACGCAATTATACAACGCGAGCTGTACTTCATATGACCCAAATACTCGTATGACAATATTTAGAAACTTGCAACCACATTAGATCATTAATTTGCTCTGCCTACAATTTCTGGACACAATTATCATCCGCTTGTGTCGTCTACATCGCTACAGCTTAACTTTTTTTCAGCTACTTTTTTAAACACCACCTTGACATATTTATGCTAGAAGACTCATTTATAGTCAATAATATTGCCTAAATTGCTGCGGCAAAGGATTTTCATTGATTCTTTAGAAAAAAATAAAACTATGTTAAGATTTATTATATTTTATGAAGAATTCGCTACTTCCTTATGTTCATGGGCATACATGAAATAGAGTGCCTCACACTAATGTTTATGTTTATCCACTTTTGTTGTGGAAAATTTTAGCAAATCCTTCAAACAAAAAGTTTTTAAAACGAATATTATCTTATGTGTATATTTGTGTGTTGTTATTCAGCGAAAATCGCTTAGTCATAGGATATTTTAATTTTCTTCCACAAATTCAAAACAAATTTCGCATGTTTATTATAAAATCTAGATGAGAAACCGCCACTATTTCAGCGATATAAACAAGTGTCTACCGAAGTGCCATTAAAGCAATTAAAACACGCACAAGTAAACAATAAAAAACCCAAATTTTCAATGGCTAAACAAAAAGAGCTATAAAATACAAACATATCTACACACATATTAATATATACGTACATAAGTATACATACTTATAAGGTGAGAGCATTTCATTCATTCAATCAGACGTGAGATATTTTTAAGCATTGCCTATGTAATTTTTACCTGCGCTTAGCCTCTTCTATTATTTCTATTAATAACAGAGACTGTCCAAGAACAATATTGATATACATAAGTATGTATGTACATATGTCTACATGTAGATATTTTGGTAAGGCATGTTTTCCAGTACCTGATAACAAGAGCTGAGCGGTTGACTGCGTGAGTACCTTGCTTGTTTGCAGCGGAAAATCGATTACAGCACTCCCCGCTTTTACAGTGAGAGTCATGTTAAGTCTCTATTAGCACTACACTAACGTACTACTAACACCAAACTAACATAGCTTGTGCTCTTGTTGTCTCAGTTATAATTAGATGCCTTTCACTGGCAAATTTTCAAATTCTTTCAGTGTTTGTTGGAGAGCGTAATATATTCTGTTAGCCAATGACGAATGCTGTTCTCATAACATACAAATATGACACATACATACATATGTTGCGAGTTGACTCGTTTTCGTTCAGGCATTTCTAAGCACTGTAATTCTCAAACAATTTAAGATCATTCTGTTATATACACCTTTTGTGGTGTAGTAAATAATTGTTCAAATCGGGAAATGAGGATTGGGTTTGAACTTGCTAACTATGCGTGATGGCTGTTTGCCCAACAATTTTGTTACGACTAATAAAACAGCCGTGGCATTATCTGATCCCGTTTTTGATACCGCAATAAAGAATTAATTTATAGATAAGTTTTTTAAGCCATTTGTAGACAAGAAATTTGTTTTTTGTGGTCATGGTGTACCTCTGTTTTTCTGTCAGAGCTATCTTGATTGTGTTTTAGTATTCTATGAATTTTAACCTCTATTTACCTTTCCTACTTTGTTTACATTGTACTGTGGTTCACATATAATATACCGATAATTCCGTAAAATTTAGAAAATATTGCAATAGAATTAAGGTTCATCAAGTCCAGGTTCATCAAGTCCATAGTAACATTCCCTCTGGCCGGCGACAATGATCTTTGTTGGGGTCAATAAATCTTCCCGAGAACAAAGAATCTTCTCCAAGGGTGATTGGCTAGGTCAAAGTGTTTGATGAGTAGGATAACATCGGATCTTTTTGAAGCGATGTCGCTTGCACAATTTAATTTAAGATCTCAACTTAAAATGCGCCAAGTCGTTCCATACGTCAATCCGAGTTGCTGCGAACAGCGCCGAATCGACTTTCGACGGTCTTCGTGTACACTTTCACCTACGGCTGCTATATTTTTTTCACTTCGTGCTGGTCCTGGTATATTCAGCAAAATATTATCCAGTAATGAATGCTGGGTCTCAAGATGGGTGATGTGACCTTAAGTTGAATGATTTGTAAGCGCTGTTCAGGCGTAAATCTTCCCATAATGAAAGCTTTACACGACTCACGCGTTATCTGCCAAAAAAGGCTATTGAAAAAAGTACCTCCAATTGGATCACCTCTTTATAAACTTTTTTTTATTAAAAATGTAAATTTTTTTTAAATATATATGCAAATTAGTTATTAGATAGTCTCACATACATAGATTATGAACCAGATTTTTATTTGTTTCATTTGACCTGAGTTCACATATAGAATCATCTTCGCCTTGATACACGGTATTTTTTTCTTTCTCGCAGAAAAATTTGCTTTTTTAAGGGTTTTGGACTATCAGGTGAGCTAATTTTTTTTTTTCGGGCATCATCCATGGAGTAGGTCAAAATCATTACAGCGCCGTCGAATTTTGTTACAGTGTATTACCAAAAATATATCACTAAAATTTTAAAACAATTGATATACTTGTTAGTATTTTTTTTCAATAAAACTTTCCAAAAATGTCTGACTGTAACACTACGTGCGCCCCTAAGCAAATCACAAGGCCATTGTTCTTCTTGCTGCAGTACTAAAGACCTTATTGATTTCGCTGTTGATGGGCCTCGTTGGTTCGCAGTTTTTAATTGGCAACAATTGCAACAACAGAAACCACAACAACGTCACCCAACTCAAGTGGCTCAGCGAAAGACAAGCAACCCAAACAGGCGGCCGCTGGTTGATCATGGTGTGGTAAATGGTGTTGATGGAGAAGCATTTTATATTCTTTAAGTATCGAATCTTCAGCAGAAATGTGAAACAAATGTGTGATTTTGTTCGCACTCGCCATTCTTATTTTCGGCTATAAAGAGTGCGTGCAAGTTTTGACGTCATTGACTTCCAGTAAACAAACAGACAAACACTTACATTAGGATTTACGTGTTCAACGGATTGTTTATGCGTTATGAGTGGGCCGGCGTTCACAGTGAAAACACAAATTTTCATTTTGTTTTCTTAAATTTTAATTAATTTATTTTTTTCTTGTGGTTGCGTGCCATTTTCGTGCCAATTGTTGACTGGAAGGCATGCGGAAAAAGTTTACGAATTCTTCGCATTCTTAATCGAACAGCGTAGAAAATTGGCAAATGTATTTAAAGTGGATTTTTAATTGGGCCACTTTGCTGTTTCTAACGCCGAATATTTTGCTCGCCCCAATATCCCCAATTTTATTAGAATTTATTAATAATTTGTTGTTATGGTTTGAAAATAATGCGTTCACCCCGCTAAATTTACATCATAATTATAGTTTTCATTGCTCGAAGCGCATAAATTGCTCGTTATTAGTACACAATGAATTAATTTATATTTTATAATCGCATTTGGCTATTTTCGTTTTAATATTTAGCTATTTTTAGTCTATTGTATCACTTGTGTCCGTATAAATTTCATAATAGGTATATTTAGTAATTAAAGCCGGTATTTGTATGTACGTGTGGGTTTATAGTTGATTATCGCGAATGGCACGGTTTTGACTTACTATAGATTATAGTTTGAGCACTAAATTAATTTTAGAATAGGCACACACGTACATATATGCTTATATTTCATTATATATTCTATATACAAATATATTATATATGTATGTACATATGAAATTTTTTCTCAAAACGACAATTTTCGAATTCACTGCAGATTTCTCGGAGAAAAATGATCCTGTCACTATCAAATTTGCCTGCTTACCTACATTATGACAAAAAAGTATCCGGAAATTCTTAATAAAACGCAAAGTATTTAATTATTCATCAATCTTTTTTTTGTCGCTTTCAAAGCAATCGCCACCAGATGTAATACACTTATGCCAGCCTTGATTATTGAGCGGCTTTGGCGTGATCTTTTTGATTTCGGCTCGTTTTTCCGATCCGATAAGATCTCTATGAGTGCGGGTCGGAATTCGCATGATCAAGTGTGTCTGAAGAAACCTGGTTACGTTACTCTTTTTGAAAAAAAGACACGGGTCGAGGAAGTACGCTTTAATATCCGAAATACCCACCAAAAATCATTCGAACGGACTCGCGAGAGATCTCTTGTCATCTGTCTACACTTGTCTAACGATTCTCAAGCACCTTATCCTTCACTTTGTTAATATTTTCATCAGTTGAAGAGTTCTAAGATCGGTCAGAACGAGGCAAGTCTCCAATAACACAGGTAAACAAAAATTAACTTCTTTTTTGTAAGATGATCAGTACAAAGTATTTTTTATGTAAAAATTGCCACAAATCCAGAAAAAAGCTACAGATTTCATCTATTACCTATAGTTTTTTTGCTATGAGGATTTTTGTTTAAGAGCAGAAATAGATATATTATTTTATTAACCAAAGAGTAGCCTAAAATGTTACTGTCGATGTTTTTCGGCGATATTTTGTTTTTGGAGTATCCCTTAACAATGTGCAGAAGTAATCGGCAAGCAAACTGGCACACCACTTGCTTTGGTACCGTTTCTCCATATTAGAAATGTCTTGGTGGAACCGTTCCCTATGTTCGTCACTCAAGGCCCCTAAATTTTCGGGAAAAAAATCCAAATGGGACTCCAGAAAGTCAATTTTAAGTGACATTTTGCAACCCATTTTTTATAGGCAGTAAGTAGTCCAGTCCAAGATCTTTGTAATTGTCAGCTTTCACATTTCCAAGAAAATTTTTAACAACGCTTTTAAAGGCACTCCAAGCTCATTTCATTTTCATTGAGCACTTCCTCAAATTTTTCAGCTTTCATTAGTTCTTTTATTTGCGAACCCACAAATATGTCCTCCTTAATTTTTTACTTCACTGACTCTTGGAAATTTTTGTTTCAGATACAAGAACCCTCCTCCATTTCTGTCCACTGTCCTAACAAAACTCTTCATTAAATCCAATTTAATACGCAAAGGTTGTAGTAATACCTTTTTGGGATCAACTAGAGGTTCACTGGTAACGTTTTTTTGTCCCGGAGTGAGTGCTCGGAGTGGTCATGTGAATTTGTTGAATAGAAGTTACAGAAGGTAATCAGGCGAATGCGGTGGTTGCGGCACGATATTAGTTGAAAATGTGACGAAATGATCACGAATAACAAAAATAACAATGAAGTATGAGATGGTGCATTATAGCACTTATTTGTTCAATAAATTCAGACAATAGTAAAAATCGAAAAATTCACTTTTAGAGCCTTACAAAACGACGAGTATCTCAACATGTTTACCGATTCGAAAAACACGCGAAATATAAATTAAAAATTCACCTTTCAATTTGATCACAGTAGTATTTTACTATATACTATATTTTTTTCTCCACGTAAGTCTTCTATTTAGGTGAATACCAAGATAATTTACTTTATTCGCTTGAGGTACTAAAATATTGTTCACTTTTACTGCCGGGCACATTTTTGGTCTAAGCGAAAATGTGACTTGCTTACACTTTTGTTCATTCACATTTATCCGCCAGTTAGCTAGCCATTCTTCGACAGCACTTAAGTGCTCGGCTAATATTCTTGATGCTATTATGTGGCATTTGTTACGTGCTCAGATGATTTTCTTATTTCATTAGTAATTCTATTTACTTGCTTTGTAAATAATTACGTTAAAATATTCAGATATGTGAAGTAGTTGTATTTGTAGTCCGTTATGAGCCCAAACCTAAATCTATCGAGTATTTTAGAAAAAGTACTCGAGTATTTTGAACTTAAGGAGGGTTCATGGTTTATTAAAAAATTCTTCAATATTTCACCATATCATATAATGATTTCATTGATTTATTAATACTGAGAAAAAACAATATTCAAAATTGTTTACAATTGATTTTTTGAATGAAATTTGTTTCTTTTTTTCCAATTATTGTGAGCGTTTACCATTTAATATCCGCTTCAGTAACGAAATAATATTTAAATAATATAAAAATGAATCGGGTGTATTATAAAGCAAATATTTGTTGTTTCTCTTTTGTTTAATAAAATGAAATTACCAAGAAATTATTAAATGAAGATTGCATTTCTGGCAATCTCTTAATAAATTCCTGTGTGTTATGAAAATTACGACAAATTTCAACGTAAATACATCAGCAGCTATGTTTTAAAAGTTAGATTTGATTTTTAAATTATTTCTTCTAGTTCATATACTTTTGCTTTCAATGAAAATTCGGAATAAATTTTCAATTTACGTAATAGTTTTGAGGACTTAAAGAGTAATTGCTTTTATGAATTCGTAAGAATTTTTTGTTATTTAAATGAGCAAAATATTTCAAAGAAAATATATTGAAAATAACGGAAATACTTATTGAATCTGACAAGATTGTATAATTATTGGCTCATGTGCTTAATTTTTACATGCTTGAACAACGGAATTCTTAAAGTATGTAGTAAAGTAGATATTTCATATTCAAGGGCCAAAAAATGAAATGGTAAGTAAAAATGTACACCCAGATAACCAGCCTTTTTAAGACAAGTTCCTCGTTTTCTATCTTTGTATGCTATTATTTATTTATTTTTTTTTTTTCATAAAACTACTATTTTTTTTTTTAAATGTTTGGCAACTCTACCCTCACCCAATATCAAAATTCCTTCTTAATAGTACATTAATAAGTTCCCATGCATAAAATTCTATTTCATGTCTCATTCACCATTTATTTATTTATTTTTTTAAATCGAAAGTAAAGCCTTCACCTGTACTGACACCCTTAAACCAATTTGTCTTCAATCAATTAATATCCATATTCACTTATAAGCATTGATCAAAGTTCACTTTTCGCAACAGAATATATCGAATTATTTTCATTTTTGCAAAAAAAATCATCAATTGATTTTTGTTTACCAATCAAAAATTTATGACGAAAGTTTGTTTGGCGTTCCAGATTTCAGTGACTTTCACAGTGAACTCAATTAGCGAAGAGCGAAAGAATTTCCAATTTTTTATATGAGGATGAGGGCATATGTACATGCCAAATAACACATATTTTCATTTGTCGTAACGGGTGATCCAAGTGGAGGTACTTTTTTCAATAGCCTTTTTTGCCAAGAAGATCCGACATTTTCGCGCCAAATTTTGTTCAGCGATGAGGTTCAATCGTGGCTCAATGGGTATGTAAACAGGCGAATGGCAGCATTTAGGACGAAGAGCAACCTAAAGAAATTCAAGAACAGCAAATTTATTCAGAAAAAAAAGGTTTGATGTGGTTTGTGGGCCGGTGGAGTCGTCGGTCCATATTTCTTCAAAAATGACGCTGGCGAGAACGTAACCGTCAATGGCGGCCGTTATCGCGTCATGATAAATGATTATTTGATAGCTGAAATTGAAGCTCG
The DNA here is from genome assembly GCA_037783105.1 of Bactrocera zonata. Classification (NCBI taxonomy): domain Eukaryota; kingdom Metazoa; phylum Arthropoda; class Insecta; order Diptera; family Tephritidae; genus Bactrocera; species Bactrocera zonata. Next base: position 36,217 of record JBAWJQ010005553.1, on the reverse strand, counting down.
TGATCTCGGCGACATTTGGTTTCAACTAGACGGAGCCACTTCCCACACATCGCATCAATCAATGGATTTACTGAGAAAACACTTCGGAGTGCAGATAATTTCACGTTTTGGGCGATATCACACCTGTGTGCAAAGTCTAAAGCCTATGAGGACAATCCTATTTCGATTCAGGCCTTAGAGCAAAACATCAAGCAACTAGGGAACCTCGAAATGGAAAAAACGACTTACTATACTCTAATTTATCTGAAAGTAACATTTGATACACTCATATATGAGTATGTATACATACGAGTACATATGTATATGACTGTTGAACTGCACTGCACAATAATTTCGTTCATTTAGATATGTCAGCTGGCATTAAATATTGATATTGACAAATGATAAGTAATATTTAATTGACAAAGAAAGAACTAATGAAAAGTAATTTTGCGGTCAGTAAAAATTTGCGACCGATATCAGCGGCCAAGGCCATCAAACATATCTGAATCAAATTGTCATCAGTGTTGCCACTCGAAAAAATTTTTGGATACCTAAATGCCTACCAAATCTGTTGCAAAACTACCAATTTTTTTATGATTAAAACATGTTTGTTATTTTATTTCAAATATATACATATGTACATGTGTGCCACTATGAGGTAAGTAAAATACTAATGTTTTGGTAGGGAACATTTTTTTCTGTTTGCTTGGCATGACATCTGTCAAATGCATTAATATTTTTTGATTTTGTCGAAAATGCCAAATTTTGTACCGAATGTGATGATAAAACCAAACTCTATAAGTCACTCATTATTCCCGTCTGTACGAAAAAAAGGTCTGTATGAAAAAGTCAAAAAAAATCTTCATCTATAGGCTATCGCGCTGTGGAAGCTTTGTTTGTTTTTTCAAATTTGACAAAATGGCGGCAAAAAGTATCGAATTTTGACCTTTTTTCGACAGTTTTTTGTAGAAAAAAATAAGAAGATTTCAGAAACAAAAATAAAAATTACCAAAGAGTGATAACGAATAATATTAAAAATGTTCTCTCCAAATTGGAACTAGATATCTTTAAGACTCTTTCTTTGAGAGTGGAAACTGTTTTGAAAAACAAGATTCTAAGAAAAAATGTTCAAAGATTCCGGTTTATAGTGTTTAACGCTGTTGCGACCATAATCATTTGAATTTCGATTTCAAAATTTGAGAGAATGTTTATTATAGTGTATACTATCCGATAATGCAACAAAATGGATTTCTCGAAAATTTAACACTGAGGGGATTATCTCATTAATCTTATTTATAGTTAAAACCAAATTTGAAAGCTTATGCAATGAATTTCAAAAATTCATATTGTAGAGTACAAATTTTCTCATATATTCGTTTTTTTTCTGTTGCGATCACAATATCAATCAAAATTGTGGCAAAAAAGTATAAGGAAATCCATTAATTGTTTTTCCACAATCCACAAGTCCAGAACAGGGCATGTCTTCAACGATCTCTCAACCGTCTTTGAAGGCTTCGTACAATACGTAGTCACTGCAATTGCAATATCACTCATCACTAGTCCGTTCAGACCAAAACGGCAACGCTGAATGTAATTATGACAATATGCAAGTACTGTTAAATTCTCACCGCTGTCAATAAAATTAAATTTGACAAAATTGAGTTGCAATTGCAAATGACAAGTGCATGACTTCAATTAAAATTGCGGCGTGAGAGGATATGAAAAGGAATAAAATGAAGCAATGATATATTAATTTAAAACAATATGTATTTTGAATCTATAAAAGAAGAAAATAATTTAACTTGAATTGTTTTTAACAAAATTTTTTATTTTTAGTAAAATAATAATATACTTTTTTAACAACTAAAACTTATAATTTTTGTATTCAATCACTTGATAGTTGATTGTTTATAATTTTCGATAATGTTGATATTTTTATTTAAAAAATATTTCATAATTTCATTGTTGTTGCCGAAATTCGCGCAATGCACGTGCGGTGAGTAGCTTTCATCTGTGAGAATTATTTTTTTTTTTTTGTTTTTGTATTATGAGAATTAATAAATAATAGATTATTTGTAAAAATTCAAACTCAACAAATGATAGACGCTCAAACACTTATTAAAACATAAACATGCATACATACATGTGTGCATATGTATGTATTTATCTCCACAACCCGAAACTATAAAATTTCATTCATTGGTTTCTGCGTCCGACTCTCATCCTCCGTCAACCTTCGGACTTTCTTGTATATTGTCGGTATTTTAATTAACCGTTTTGTTTACGAGTGTTATTATTTGACTTTTCGAACCGCCGCTTCTTTGTTTGTTATGTTTGCAGTAAACGATTCCGATTGGTTGACATTGAAATTCCTGAAGTGTGGACATTGGTACTCGACGCTGTAATGAAAAGTAGTACCAGGAATATTGATGGCATCAACACTGTTGGAAAGTATCGAATTGTAATTATAATTGTGAACGCATGTTTGTACATATACATATGTAGATATATGTAGGTATACAATATATACTCATAAATAAAGTACCATAGGAGCGAAAATATTTATATATTTTGCTTATAGTAGCTAGAGGGAGGTGGTCACCAATTCCATTCTTTTTATAATAAATCAAATTAATATTAACTATCTTAGATTGGTCATTTCTCTCAAAGCTTGGTCAACAAAATCGCCCAGCAAAGTCGGTGATTCGAACAACCCTGTATCGGCCTTGCACCACGTTTACCCTAATGCCATTAAGGGGGTATTCTCCACTATTTTGTAATTTTTTTTTTTTTCAAAAACGTTTCGTAGTGCAATAACTACACTTTTACTTAAATTTTCATTTTAGGTCACGGAAAGTATTTATATCCTGCACACCAAGACAAGCTATATTTTCATCAGTCTCTACTTTGCTGATCTGCAGTTTTTTTAAATTAAATTTTTTTTCTTATATTATTTATGTTTTGTATTCTTAGAATATCAATAAAAAGCATGTAAAAAAATGGATAGCCAAAATAATTTTTTTTTATTGCGTCAAAAAAATACCTAAAATTCAGGCTTCTGAACCAGAATACCCCTTAAACATAATTCTCGCCTTTCGAGTGAGATAATTCACACTTCATTGTTCGAACAACTTTGCATCCTTAAAAAGTCAATGCTAGCTGTACTCTTTAGGCAATATTTCTTCAAAAATTAAACCATGAAGTTATTGAATTTATGAAAAGAAACTATTGGTGAGCATTATCTCTCGGCGTGAGCCTGTGATCGAGTGATTTAGCATCGCTGGACTATTTTTTGTGTAGCTTATCTATAGAGATAAAACTATTCAAAAGCCAAAGTAGCTGCTTGGATTCAAAATAGCGATTTATGTAACCAGGCCATGTTAGTAACTCGATTATGGCAATTATACATGAAAATAAAAAAAGGTCTGCAATCCATTGCGCCAAAATTGAGATTACAGGTTTCATCGGTATCTGGATTTTTATATTTTATGTTGAATTTTTGTTATAGCGGGTCTAAGAGCGATAATTTTTTTTTTTTTTAATTTTAACGAAATTCTTTATTGCTGCAATTAAGTATATAGGGAACTCAATTTCCTTTGCGCGGCATGTTTGCAGAAGTCCAGACGCAGAACACAATTTTCGATGCTTTTCTGGCATAAATCGGCCGATATTGCTGCAATTTCATATTCGATATTCGTACAAACTTCAACAATCGTTCCTAGTTTGTTGGCATAGACCATAGACTTGGCATAGTTCCTTATGAAATAGTATAACGGCGTAAAATAGCACGACCAAGACGGCCAATTGACTGAGCCTTTCGTGAAGTAGCACCTTCATCGAACTTAGTTTTCAATAGATCGATTGTGACATTCGCTGTGTGGCTTGCGGCGCCATCCTCTTGGAACCACCTATTGTTCAAGTCCATATCATCCAATTCGAGCTAAAAATATTCGGTTATCATTGAGCGTGAACGATTCCCATTCACAGTAACGTGTCGGTCTTGATCATTACGCAAAAAGTACGGCACAATAGCGCCGCCGGCCCATAAATCGCAACAAATCGTATTTTTTCGAGATGCAATGGTGACTCATGGAGACCGTGTGGATTGCTGCCTGTCTAATAATGCATATTTTGCTTATTGACTAAGCCATGCAGCCAGAAATGAGCCTCTTTGCTGAAGATTATTTGCGATGAAAATCCGCATCATTTTTAAGTTGTCCCTCAGTCCAACTCACAATCTTACGACAATTTTGGTGGTCAAGCGGCTTCAGTTTTTTTTCTCTATTTGATGTTTTAAGGGAGTATTCTACTGTAGAAATTAAATTTTGGGTAGTTTTTTAAATTTTATTTAAAAAAAAAAACCAAAAATATTTTTACCATCCATTTTTTATGGTGTTTTTATTGATATCTTAAGAATACAGAAAAAAATTTTACAAAACAATATTAAAAATTAAAATAATTAGAGGGGGTGGAGAGACAGGTGTAAAATAAATGGCGCATCCTGGTGACATTTGTCCAGACTCTCCTGGTGGTCTGAAAAAAAAAATCAAAAGAAATTCCTAATCAGTAAGGATGCTGTTATAGTCCGGGAACACAAAAAAAAATTTTTTTGAAAAATGGCGGTGCCTGAAAATAAAAATCATTTTTTACTCTTTTTTTTGAAACTCCTGAATTTTTTTTAAAATGTTAAAAACAAAAATTTTGACACCATGCTGGTAGGAACGATAAAGGATTATATAAGAAGGTTCACACAAAATTTCAAGTAAATCGGTTGTATAGAACTTGAGATAATGCCGGTACCGTGTGGAAAAAAGTAGTTTCGAGAAAACGCGTTTCAAGTTTAAGAGATAATTCTAGTGAACACGGACGCCACCTCATAAAATCGGCTGTATCTCCGAAAATAAGTCGAATTTTGAAAAATCCTTCCAAGGTCATAATTTTGAAAGTCTGAACTTTAAATATATGAAAAAAAATCGAATTTTCCAAAATTCTAGAGTAGAATACCCCCTTAAGGAAGGCCAAGATCTTTTCGCAAAATGCGGCAAACGACGTCACAAAGAAGCCCGCTGAGACTGATTTGTGTCTTCATCAATAGATGCGCTAGCGACAGCAATATTCTCGACACTATGGGCACTTTATTGTCTAACTGATTTTGTTTGAATTCCAACAAAATCTCTCATAAAATTATTTATTCAGTCATTTCATTTCTTGCACTTAAATATTTATTTATTATTCGTAACTCCCACATTGTTCATATTTATTATTTCAGATTTAAAATTTATTTATCTACTCATAATTGGCGTAAATTATTTATCGCCATCGATTTCCGCATTACGTGCTTCATCGATTATTTGTTATTCATTTCATTATTTGTTGACACACATACACATACATAAATAAATATGTATTTATTTATTTGGTTTTGGTACAAATTTTGCATATCTACGAAAATAATTCAATTGAATGTTAATTGCAGCGCAACATTGTATCAGTGGTCAATTGTTTATAATCAGACCTTGTTGTTGTTATATTCGAATTGTCTGGTACAACCTAGCATCTGCATTTCATTAGCTACGTTGACGTCACAGTTCATGTACTATATACTTGTACTTATGCGTGTTCTTATAAATAAATATTATTATGTAATCGGAAAACTCTTCCGCACTTAGTGGGCGGGCAGCCAGTGGTTGTTGTAATTATACTCGTAGTGACTTGTGAGTACACACCTACAATTTATACTAATGTGTACATATATACATACATATATATTCTTGTACTAGACTCGTAGACTCATAAAAGTCCACACAAATTGTTGTTTTATCGACCTTAAACGAGTCAAATAGTTTAGGAGTGTGAAATATACATATTTTACTTGCCATATTCAGATCCTCAATGATCGAGATCCGGCTAAACTTTAACAGATATGCATTCACTGTTTGGCGCCAATTAGAGATTCCAAGCAAAGCCAGGTCCTTCTCCACCTGGTCTTTCGAACGTAGTGGAGGCCTGCCTCTTCCTCTGCTTCCCCCGAGTTAACGACATAGCCTCGCTCCGGGTCACACACACTCACATACATCTTATCTCCTAATATACATTCCGAACAAAGGCGAACTATGTATGTAAACCGATAGAACTCGCTTTGACATGCACTATCAGTGGAACAATAGAAATGAACATGCATTATCTAGAAAGGCATTCTCAACATGTAAACAACAAACATCTGGCAATGGAATAATCCACTGCGATAACCAACTCCGCATCTCAAGTAATAGCAAGATAGCAGATATCGAATTACGACAAAGAAGTCGCATGCAGATAACAGCAGCCGCATTTCATTAGTATAAATAGCTGTAAGATCTTATATTAAAGATTAGTTCTTAAGAATATCAATAAAGGCACGCATTTCGGCGTATAAATAAAATTGTTTAAATTCTTGAACTCATATCGTGTAAACGATATTAACTGGGGGCTCAACCAGTCTGTAAGCCATCTCTATCCATTGAATAAAACGATAGAAAAAATTCCACGGGAAGTAGGACTTCCAGCACTAGATCTTTGAAAAAGGTGCTTAAAATTGAACAAAGATAAAATTAATATTCCTGCAAAATCTGGAAAAAAATAACGGATAAGTCTTGATATATAGATAAAACAGTCAAGCAACGTTATATCAACGGATATCCCAACACGCTAGAATCTCAAAAAAGGAGACAAAAGCCGTTCAATTTGCGTCGTCCCCTATTGAACACCGACGTCAAGATGACAACACAAGAAATCGCAAGCTTGAGAGCACAAATCGCTGCTCTGACCACAACGCTCACTGAAACTCAACAAAGATTGAATTCGTTGGAAACCCACGCAACACCTAACGTCACAGTCACAAACCAATACCAGGACTGTACACCAAACATCACAGATGAATCACAAATAAACTTAGAAATATTCAAAACCTTACCAGTCTTCACAGGCGATATGAACCATTATAGGTCATGGAGAAAACGCGCCTGGACGCACATGGAAAACATCAAGAATTACGCTACTACACCCATGTACTACACGGCACTCTCGATTGTACATTCCAAAATTCAAGGAGAGGCGGCCGATATTTTAATAAACCACAACACCAAATTCAACTTTTATTCCATAATAAACCGTCTCGATTATACTTATGCGGACCAGAGACCTCTGTATGTTTTGCTCGAAGGAATGAAAAGAATAAAGCAAGGAAAAAGGACTCTGGCAGAGTTCCATTCCGAAGTCAGCAAGTCACTTAATCTTGCACTCACTAAAGTTGAGATGGATAATCATGGACCAGGAAATCCATCAGCTATGATTGAATATGCAAACCAGGAAGCTGTGAGGACATTCATTCTCGGTCTAAACAGCAAATATACCAGCGGCACCCTCTACAGTCACAATCCGAAGGACTTAGAAACCGCTTACGCTATCGCGAGTACGATATACCACGATAATATAAACTCACAATTCGACGTTCCGCAATACAATCAGCAGAGACAATATAATACATCACAGTACCAAAACTCAAGCAGAAGACATTACGAGGAGCCACAAAGGTACAAACCTAACGTACAGGTGCAATACAATCAGACAGCACCCCGGCAACAGCATCAACCAATGGACGTAGATTCATCACAACAATACACGAGATCCGCAAATCCCAATAGGGATCATTCCAAACCACAACAAAACAGCTATAACCGTCAATTACAAGGGCTACCTCCAAATAATCAATTTCGCGGTAACCCTCAAAAAAGAGAACGAAATCCTTCATCTCATAATTCCCACGTACAACAGAAATGTCAACGTGTAAACCAGACACGCGACGAAGAACTACAATCGCTTACACCAGAATACGAGAACGATGATTACGAAACAGGCAGCGCTTTTTTAGGCGCATGAACGATTTGCCGTGTCTGCAACGCCACTGCAGGGATACAGGCAAACTTATTAACATCCTGATTGATACTGGAGCAACAAACAACTATATAAGTACAAAATGTAACTTAGGTAAGTCTATTCAAATTAAACCTGTAAAAGTGAAAACTCTTCATGGTTACTCAATAACCAAATCAAAAAAAATAATTACATTGTTAGAACATAATCTCACATTTTTTGAAACTGATGCATTAAAAGAATTCGATATGCTTCTGGGTGAACAGGGTCTTAGGAAAATTAAAGCAGAAATCAACCTTTTCGAGTACACGCTCAGTTATAAATATAGGGCCAAGAAAGAAAGTGAATCTATGCAAAAAATAAATTATACGGTTAATAGTGAAAAATATAGAGCAGAAATCGAAGAAATTATGCAAAGAAATGAAGACACAAATGAAGTGCTACCATATACTACCACGGTACAAGCTACCATTAGAACGAAATCCGAAGATCCTATTTGGACCAAGCAATATCCGTACCCTATGTCGGATAGCGATTTCATTAACAAAGAAATTAACAAACTTTTAGAAAATGAAATAATTCAACCCAGCAAAAGTCCGTATAACTCTCCCATTTGGACAGTCGCAAAAAAAGGTACCGATGAACAAGGGAAACCTAAGCGCAGAATGGTCGTAGACTTTCAGAAACTTAACAATCAAACTGTTACAGATAGATACCCCATACCTGATGTGGCTATGACCATACAAAATTTAGGAAACGCAAAAGTATTTTCAACTCTAGACTTAGAGTCTGGTTTCCATCAGATCCTTATTAATAAATCAGACAGGGAAAAAACGGCTTTTAGTGTAAATGGAGCTAAATACGAATTTCTTCGTATGCCATTCGGCCTGAAAAACGCCCCATCTATTTTTCAAAGATGCGTGGATGATATCCTTAGACCATATATTGGGAAGTTCGCGTACGTCTATATAGACGATGTTCTCATTTATTCTTCCTCTCCTGAAGAACATATCGAACACATCCGCATAATCATAAATGCCCTTCACCAGGCCAATATGAAAATCTCTAACGAAAAATCTCACTTTTTCAAAGACTCTGTTGAATACTTAGGGCATATAATTAAATACAACAAGATTACAGTTGACCCAACAAAAATACAGACTATTAAAAATTTCCCTATTCCTACAACACTGAAGGAACTCAGATCCTTCCTAGGTCTCGCAAGTTACTATAGAAAATTTATAAAGAATTTTGCAGCCATCGTCAAACCACTAACTACGTTCCTCAGAGGAGAGAACGGTGGCATATCAAAGAATCAAAGTGCAAAAATAAAAATCACTTTAGACGAACCTGCACTAAAAGCACTGAACATAATAAAAGAAGAACTACAAGCCCAGGTCGAACTCTTCCAACCAAATTTTAACAAACCTTTCGAATTAACCACAGATGCTAGCAATTACGCTATAGGAGCCGTATTATCCCAAAACCAAAAACCCATATCATTTATTTCACGAACGCTCAGTGAAACAGAACAGAATTACTCCACAAATGAGAAAGAGTTACTCGCAATTGTATGGTCACTACAGAAACTACGCAACTACTTGTATGGTATAGCAGATTTAACAATATACACCGACCATCAATCTCTAATATTCTCCATATCAGAAAAAACCCCAATACAAAATTAAAAAGATGGAAAAATTTCATTGAAGAATATGGTGCAAAAATCGTTTACAAACCCGGACATCAGAACGTGGTCGCTGATGCCCTTTCTCGTCAGCAAATAAACAACACTTTAAATTCTGATGACTCCCAACATTCAGCACAAAGCTCACCAACACAAAGACTCAAACGAGTAAAAAAACCAGTAAACTCCTTTAGAAACCAAATTATTGTAAAACGGTCAGATCAGAACCCCATCGAAATATTCTCACAAAACATATTTTCTAACAGCCGACACACGATCTTTTTTAATACGAAAACTGTATTACTAGATAGACTAAAAAATGTAATTAGACCAAAGATAACTAATGCTATACAAATAGACGAGCAAATGTTATTTTACGTCGAAAATGACATTATCAACACATTTCCAACTGTATCGATTGTACTAGCGCAAAAATTGGTGGACGATATTACCGAAACCGAACAACAAGAACAGATCATACAAGACACACACAGACGTGCTCACAGAAACTACAAAAACAACGCACAGGAAATCTCGCTCAGATACTACTGGCCAAACATACGTGACGCTTGTAAAAAAGAAGTACAAAACTGCGAAATCTGCCTCACAAACAAGTATGAACGCCGACCAAATAAACAACCAATAGGATCAGCACCGATACCGAACAAAGTAGGCGAATACATACACTTAGACTTATTTTTTATGAGCAACAATATGTACATTAGTTCAACCGACAAATATTCCAAATTCTGCCATTTGAGACAAATACCATCAAAGAAAGACACATACAAATATGTTGACGAGATACTGTCACAAATATACCCAAACGCAAAGTTTGTAATGACTGATAACGAGTCAACATTTACTGGCATATGTGCACAACAAATATACAAGCGATTACAAATAACGCATACCAAAACTCCAGCCTATCATTCGACAACAAACGGTCAAGTTGAAAGAACGCATAGCACAATTATCGAACTCACAAAAGTTTTAGCGCATCAACACAGTTCGGCTCCCGACGATCAGATATTTGAAGCAGTCCGACAGTACAACAAAACAATCCATTCGGTAACCAACCACAAACCCGAGGACGTGTTTTTCAATCAAAGGGAATATCCTGGCATCAAAGAGCGTCTTCAACAAAACCAGCAAAGAGTTTTGCGATACCATAACCGTAATCGGAAACAGCTCAAATACAAAGAAGGAGAGGTAATATATTCAAAAACGCATAGACGAAACAAAAACGGAAAAAAATACGTGAAACATATAGTAAAAAAAGACAACGGAGAAACAATAACGACCAATAAAAAAGTAATTATCCATAAAGACAATATCAGAGCAAAAGCATGTACGGAATAGTATTTACCTTACTTTTCTCTATCGCACTTTGCGACAATATTATAGATTTAAGCCATAGGAAATATGTACTAGTAGAAACTGATCCTGTTTACATTTATCAGGATACAGCTTTCTTGTATCACATATCCAATCTCTCAAAAATATTGGCGCCATACGAAAGTATAATGAAATCATCATTCAATCTAGAAGACCAACCCCAAACTCAAATTTTAGTAAACAAAATCGAAACTCTGAAAACTCAACTCATTCCCAATATTTATAGATCCAAAAGATCACTTAACTTTCTTGGTTCCATGTTAAAATTCATCACGGGCACACCAGACCACGATGACCTTGTGGAAATAAAAACTTCACTTAATTTGCTAATAGAGAATAATAATAAGCAAAAATTAATTAATTCACAGTTCGAAAGAATACTCGAAAGCCTTGATCCCAAAGCAATAACCGAAAACATTGTTATATCAGAAGTTTATAATGAACTCAAATCAATAACTAACACTATAAATTTTGCAAAAACTAATAATTTCTATTCTGGCACATTAAATTTGAAAGACGTGTACGATTTAATAAACCATGAAAAGTTAGATCTTCCAATAATTAATATATTAGAATATGCCGACATTCATATATGTTACCTACAACAAACAATTATAACAATATACAAATATCCTATCCTTGAAACTAAATGTAGCTTATTTAATGTATATCCTTTAGCATATAAGCATGGTAAAATTAATTTAGACCCTAAGATCGCAAAGTGTAACGATTATCAAAGAATATCTAAATGTAGAAATTATATGGGTAACTTTATTTGTAAATCAGAACCCGCTGACAATTGTACTATAAAAATATTAGAAGACAAAACAGCACAATGCGAAACAACCCACGAAAATAATGCTCCACTTCGCATCCTAGAGAATGGATACATTTTGACAGATTACCAGCATACTTGGAACAACATGCATATATCAGGCCCTAAATTGATACACTTCAATGAATCCACGAACATCGATAACATGACATATTACAATCATCAAAGACAACTCAGAGAAATAATACACAATCAACACAACGAAAAACTTGAAGTACTCCGTATCCTTTCTTCAAACTCAATATACAAATTCAGCAATATCCAAACACTCTCAACATTTTTGATACCTATTGTAGAAAATCCAGTACATTTTACGTTCTTCATCATAATAGGATTCCTTACTTTAGTAGTCACCACTTACGGTATGGTACACCTCTGCCGATATCGCGTAAATAGAAGAATGCTTCACAGACAAAGGCAAATTGACGAAATATACGAAGTCGAATTGAATCGTCTTCAACAACAACAATCTGTAGCAGCATAGCGAGGACGCTCCGTTTTAAGAAGGAGGGGAGTTAACGACATAGCCTCGCTCCGGGTCACACACACTCACATACATCTTATCTCCTAATATACATTCCGAACAAAGGCGAACTATGTATGTAAACCGATAGAACTCGCTTTGACATGCACTATCAGTGGAACAATAGAAATGAACATGCATTATCTAGAAAGGCATTCTCAACATGTAAACAACAAACATCTGGCAATGGAATAATCCACTGCGATAACCAACTCCGCATCTCAAGTAATAGCAAGATAGCAGATATCGAATTACGACAAAGAAGTCGCATGCAGATAACAGCAGCCGCATTTCATTAGTATAAATAGCTGTAAGATCTTATATTAAAGATTAGTTCTTAAGAATATCAATAAAGGCACGCATTTCGGCGTATAAATAAAATTGTTTAAATTCTTGAACTCATATCGTGTAAACGATATTAACTCCCGGCGGGTACTGCGTCAAATACTTTCAGAGCTGGAGTGTTTTCATAAATCTTCTGCAGAACCTTTCTTTCGAAATCTGATCTGGATGTTTGGACGTTGGATTTCGAGCCTGACGTTGTTGTTAGTGTTAAGAGAGTTCCAAGATAGACTGAATTATTAACTTCAAAGTTATAGCTGTCAATAGTGACGTGAGTGCTAAGTCGCGAGTGCGACGACTATTTGTTTGATGACTGGAGATATTTGGTCTTGCCCTCGTTCACTACCAGTCCCATTTGCTTCGCTTCTTTGTTCAACCTGGAGAAAGCAGAACCAACGGCGCGATTGTTATGTCCAAAGATATCGATGTCATCGGCGCACGCCAGCAGTTGTACGCTCTTGTAGAAGGTTGTGCCTTCTCCATTCAGCTCTGCCGATTGAATTATTTTCTTCAGCAGTGGATTGAAACCTCGTTTGGTATCGAACGGCTCGAATAGGTCCTTCCTGATTTTGGCGGAGCTTTTGGTATTGCTCACCAGCAGTTTACACAACCGTCTTACAAGTAGTTTTGCGAGGAAATTAAATTCAGAAAAAGCGGCATAAATCCAGCTGCTTTTCGTGCAGCTTTAAAGTCGATGAAAAGAAGGTGTATGTCGATCCTCTTTTCAGGGGGCTTTCGAAGACTTGGTGCATGATGAAAATCTGGTCAGTTGTTGATATTCCAGGCCTCGGACCACAGTACGCTCGATAGAACCTTATATGCAATGCGGTGGAGGCTTATCTCGCCGTATTTGAATAGCTTGACCGGCAATCCATCGGTCACCGCTGCTTTGCTGTTCTTCAGACGGGTAATTGGTAGTGGGGCGATGGAATGTCTGCTTCATCATCACCATCGGGAGCCAGGTTGGCGAAGTGTTCTCTTCAAGTTTGAAATCCGTATAACAATAAGTGTGACAGCTATTTTTTTTCCGATGCATACAGTTCGTCTGATGATATTTACCTTGGTAAAGAGAAATTACAAACCCATTTTTCTTTCTTTACGGCTACACAAGATTTGTATTTAAATAAGTGAAATTGTAGTTTTTTGTCAATCCATTTAGCATTTATTGAATTTATGTTCTTCGATATAATTTTCATCTGGAGTAATATATTTATAGTGACGGGTCTACAACATTTTGTTTATTCGGTTCGATAATGCAAATCTTAAAGCTCTGTTTGATGTTCAGTTTGTTTTGTTTGGCGTTTGGGTGAAATTTTTTTCCATCGAGCCATATTTTGCGTTTGAGATATAGTCAATTGGAGCCTATGTAGCAAATATAGTGAATGCGAGTCTTGCTCATTGCGGATAAAATGTTTTGAAACTTTTACAGTATTTTAGTTGAAGTTAGTTCGCTAAGACAGAGAATTTTTTGTTCCAGACGAGATCTCTAGGCTTGGCTAAATAGTTTTCTTTCCATGATCGCTTTGTGAATTTATTCCAACAGCATTAGCGTATAATTAAAATTAGACATTGCTAACCGAAATCGCCTATAACAGCGATGCCTACAACAATAAAAAAGAAGAAGAACCGACTTTAATGACAATTTGATTGCTGACAACATCCTGTCGTTTCAAATATTAAACTGAATTTAAAATTAGCCTCAATTTACATCTGTTTGTAGGCAAATAAAAAATGTCATGCAATAAAATTTCCGTTGTAAAATAATAGGTAGCTGACAATTTTACAATTTTGATTTAATTCTCAATTTTGCGAAATAATCAACTCGCGCATTATAGGTTTATTCACTGAGCAAATAAAAATATCAATGAACTCATAATTAGCATTTTTATTGCAGCGCGCGCCATAAAAAATTCCTCATCGGTTACATCAATACAATCTGCATATTCCATTGCCTACAAACAAACATGCAGCTAAGTGTACTTACATATTTACATCCATATATACATGCATACATACATCTATACCTATATCTATATGTGCTTGGATTTGAGTGCGCTTTTGTCATCACGGCCAATTTGTTATTGTTTTGCCAGCTTGCACTCAATTGTGCCAATATGTCTGACAATCGGTGGCAACAATCAGATGTGTAGATATGTATTTATATGTATGCATATGGATATGTGCTACAATAATACAGCTATGAATGGACAGCTGTACTTGTAGGTGTAATGAAATGTGTCATGCATTTCATGAAATTTTGAATGATTCACTAGATAAATAGAGATATTGTAAAGCTGTTGTCAGAAAAAAAATATATAAATGTACATACATACCTGTACATATGTACTTATGTACATATTAGAAATTAAAAAAAAAAAAAAAAAAAACAATTTATGACACTCATTATTAACCGGTGCTTGCGGTCAAGTACCATTTCAATTTCTATGAATAATCAAATAATTGATCACTTGATGACGACATTTTTATACTTATTTTTGCCGTTAAAAGTAGTAAAATTTCGAATTTGAGAAATACTATTGCGCTCTTAAGTAAAAATAAAAAAAAAATTTAGTATTTGTATAAAACACTTTTTAAATAGGTGCATATGGCCCATACTCATACTTGTTAATTTAAAAAAAAAAAATAATTTACATTTACTTTTCTATGTATATAAAAACAAACATTTAAGAAAGAGCTTCGGGTACAACAACCTTTGCAACTTCCAAGAATCAAAGCCATGGAAATTCTTTAAAGTGTTAACGTCAACCGGATGGTCGAAATCCACGCAATTTTATGTGTACATATACTATGTACATATAACTCATAGACTGACGGACATATTCGGTATAAGGTTTATTAGAAAAGCGAAAATCATTTTGTGTAATATAATATATGGGAGTTGGAGTAATACCGACCCGATTTTTTCTATTAACTGTTATTATGTCACATACTGAAAGAATGTTCCCATATAATCACCAAACGCATGAAGTAACATCAACATAACATCATACAAGATGTGTTCCAAAGTAAACAGGACTTAAAAAAAAGACCAAACGGTTTTTTCGGCAAAATTAATTTTATTCAAAACAGTCTCCTTCTGCTTCAATACAGCTTTTTGCTCGGTCCAACGCATGTTGAACAAGTGTTTTAACTCGTTGGCCGGTATGGTCGCCAGTATGCCGGTGCTAGCCTTTTGAATGGCCTCTACGTCTGCATAACGCTTTCCTTTCATGGGCAAATGCATTTTTCTGAAAAGGAAGAAGTCGCACGGTGTCGTATCAGGTGAATACGGGGAGTGTTTAATGGTTAAAATGTGATTTTGGTCAGATAATCGTCTTTCGAATGTTGGATTCTGAGTAATTTTTGGTCGTCAGTCAATTTGTGCGGAACAAACCCTGCACACACCTTTCGTAAGCCCAAATGCTCAGTCAAATGCGATAAATCGATGTTTTGGAGATATTCAATTCCATTTCTCTGAATTTCAATCATAATTTTGGCTGATTTTTGATGAGTTTACGCACAGTTTCGATAGAACTCCCGGTGATCACGGAGTTTGGTTGGCTCACATGTTGGTCGTCATTTATGTCCTCACAAGGTCCTGTTTACTTTGGAATGCACCTTGTATTAGTTAAAAGAGGTAGAGTTTTCTCCCAATTGTATCTATTATAGGCACACATATCGCTCATTTGCTGCAAGACCGGCATAAGTCAAAAAAATCGATTTGCCAGAAAACGCGTTAAAAGTTTTCAACTGACTCCAACCTTACATGGAAAACAGGAAATATATTCTCTTCTCAAGCGGAGCATATAAGAGGTATTCATATGAATTTTTCACTCAACATGAAGTATGATATAACGAACAATTCCGCAGCATTAACTCAAAAATCACGTTTTTTGATTTATGCCGGTCTTGCAAATGAGCGATATGTATATACTGTTATGAGTAAAACATGCTCTGTAATTTTCATTGAGATAACTCAAATATTGACCGATATATCCAATATAAAGTCATCTGGAAGTTCGAAAATCCTTATGTTATGTAATATGGGGACTCATTTTTTGATACACAGAGATAATATTGAATTTCTATTATATATCGCAGACATTGACCGATATTTTCGGCCAAAAGTCAACTATAGATACTGGGTCCACACATTCGGTACCTAGGCTCTTGAATAGTTTTGGTTGTATTTGGACAATTGTTTAGCAGCTATAAGCTATAGTGGTCCGATCTCAAACATTTATGTGGTTAATATTGTGTGCAAAGTTTCGTGCAGATTTTCCAGACAAGACTATATATATCTAAATTAGTCCGATATCGGCGGACTCGACAAATGTGCAGCTTCTTATGGAGAAAAACGCATGTGAAAAATTCAAGACAATATCTCAAAAACTAAGGAACTACTTCGCGTATATAATTTATAAACATATTTTGTGACTACTGGACCATTCTTTCGAATCACCATTCTCAGAAGAGTCGAAGATAATCTTAGTAACTCGTGCTATCTGAAAAAAAAATGGATTCTTAATCTGCATAGGATTCGACTACATCCTTTACTAGGTAAATATTCAGATCTCGCAAAATAGAGAAAAAATTAAAATTTGTATTAAAAAATTAACAATAAATTTATTGTAAAATATAATAGATATATATATAATATATTTTCCTGTAGTTTTTAGTTGGAACATAGGGCCTATTATAAACCGTTATGGAAATCGAGTTGAACTCTGAAATTAATTTGGCTGTGCGAAAAGGCTGTAAGGCATACTTTTAGCGAGAAAAACAACATATCGAATTTTTAAATATCTTAGACCAGCCTAACCCTTATATAACTGTTTTCCTAAAAATCGATTTAAAATATTTAATTAGCCTATTAAATACCGAATGAAATCTACTCAAAAAGCAGGTTTGTCATAGTTAATAGAGTTGTTTTGTTAAAAGTTTACAGTTATGTACGCACATACACACCTACAAAGGTATCGTTTGTGGTAATATAACCGAAACATTTGCGCCTGCGCATTTCACTCGTCCGCTGCTGTTGTGACGCTACTCTTCAACGCTTGGCTCATAAAATTTGGATCAACGTCGTAAAATTGGTGACAGTGCCACTTAAATACGTCTGATATCGTATTTCATATTCCCCACAGTTGATTGTGGCAATTTGTGATTGTTGTTATGTTATTGTTTTATTCACAAACACACACATACTTAACGGTAGACTATAAGCACACGCATTTTAAATTGGTCTTCACTTTTTTATTAGTTTTTTTTTTATTTTTTCCTTCGTACTCTGCTTATTTGCAATTTCTTGTTTATTTAACAGAATTATCCGTCTGTCACAATAAGTTAAGCTTTCGGTCTTTATGAGCATTTCAAACAAATTAAAACGTTACTTTCCGCTGCCCCAATTCGTAAACACAATAACAACAATCATACCAATTCAAAGCAAGCAAAATCAAAATGGCTTTCTTCGATATTTGTTCGCATTTGTTTCTCGTTTGGTATAAATTAGATGGGATCTGCATTTTAATTTGAAATTTTTAAGTACTTATGAAACTATTAATTTTTCTAAATTGACATTTTTATTAAAATAAGTCTGTTATTGTTAAATTGACTGTTATATAACAATATAAGCGCTAAAACTCATATACTTACATGTACATTATTGAGGCTGATATTTTAAATAAATGCATATTTAAGAGGAGAATATAATTTAGAGCTTGGAGCTCGGCTTCGGTTATTTACCAAACAGCCACACACAGATTCACTTTATTAATTGTTTTATGCAAATCCATATGTTTAGCAATCACTCTACTCTTTACCTGTATCGTTTCACTTTACCTGTACAATGTTATGGTATTTGATTTTTATTGAGTAATAGTCATTACAACACTTCCTTATGACATCATGTTCATTAGACCTTTACGTTTTTGCTTGCAGTCCAGCCATTCACTGATTCCATAAATCGAATAAAAATAGAAATATAATTCCGACCTCTTCTAACGAAAAGCTTTGCCAAACGACGCTTAACACTCAAAGAGTATTCCTTCTTGCCAGTTTAGACGGTCGAAAGGATTCTGAGTGCACCCCACCATAAAAGAAAACTGTCAACCTAACCTTGATTTTCAATGATGATATGCCACGATATTCGCTCGATTAATCGTCTGTTTTCGGGTCGAAATCATAGATCCAGAACTCATCGCCAGTAATAATATGTTCCACGACATCCTAGTAGACGGAAAGCATTGTTTTACAGACGTTAACGCGACTCTGTTTTTCGAAAAAAATTTTGTGGTTTTGAAGCCAATCGCGCTTTTCTTATCCCTAAATGATATTTCCAAATGGTTTTCACCGATCCTTTTGATATTCCAATGACGACAGTAAGATCGCTGATGGTTAATGTCGATTCTCAAGCACTCATTTCTTTGTTTTATTGACGTTTTTGATTTGTCGTCAACTCGTTCTCGACTCGCTTTGAATAATTTGTACCAATCAAACACACTTGCTCGCTATAAACAAATAACGCCGAAGGTTTTTTTTCAACATTCTGAACGTTTTGGCATCAGAAATTTGATTCCGCACACAAAACCATAAATCTGCCGTAAAACGTTTCTCACGAAAACTCGTAACGCCGACTCATCAGATTGTCATCATCGGCCATGCCACTGCAGCATATAGTAGGACGGGAATGATAAGTGACTTGTAGAATTAGGTCTTCTATTGTCAATAGAGGATTTAACTTCTCAATTGCCTACTCAGTTCAAAGTAGCACCTGTGAGCAAAAGTTATTCTGCGTTAGATTTCGAAGCTGTCATTGTTGTTGCTGTTAATGGTAGTTCCAAGATAGACGCAATTATGTACGACTTCGAAGTTATGGCTATCAACAGTTCAGATCCTCCCAGTTGAAAGAGTTGCATTGCAACCGGGTGCCGGACCCAAAGCACGGCAGGGGTTTTAGATGGGCCTCGAACCCGACCAAGGTGGCTGGTGTGTCCATTACACACTGCCAATTGGTACTGAAAATACTTAGCATTCTCAGGACGCTGATCAACGTATTGATTTGATCCGCTGTGCTTTTGAACGCCGTGGAGTAAAGCTGTAGTGTCAGCAGGTACCCACGTTAAACATGTCAACAGTGACGTGGGTGCCTAGTCGCGAGTGAGACAATTGTTTTTTGATGACAGGAGATATTTCGTCTTGCCCTCGTTCACTACCAGACCCATTTACTTCGCTGCCTTATCCAGTCTGGAGAACGGAGAACTAACGGCACGGTTGTTACGACCAATGATATCAATATCATCAGCATACGCCAGCAGCTGTACACTTTTATAGAAGATGGTACCTTCTCTGTTTAGTTCTGCAGCTCGAATTATTTTCTTCAGAATTAGATTGAAAAAGTCGCATATATGGACTCGTCTTGTCTGAACCTCGTTTGGTATCGAACGGCTCGGAGAGGTCTACGTCAGTTTACACAATCGTATTAGTTTTCCGGGGATACCAAATTCAGACATATCAGCTCCCTTTCGTGCTGTCAAAAGCAGCTTTGAAATCGAGGAAAAGGTCGCTCCTTTTTTCACGGGTCTTTTCCAAGATTTGGCGCATGGTGAATATCTAGTCGGTTATTAGAAATTGCTCTACTTAGAGTGCTACTCTCTCGAAGGACCAAAAAATGTTTATACACGTATCTTTTAAGGTAAGATATATGTAACTACGGCGAGGATATGAACTTTTCAGAGTAACAGATATCCATTTATACACATATGTATGTATGTATACATTTGCCTTTTTTTATCAAATTCCTCTAATGGTTTCAAAAATTCATTTTCAAAAATAAAACATCGCTGGATCCCTTCAAGTTCAATCAAAATTGCAACTTTCAATTCACAGCACGACTTCGTGCTACTTCAAATAGCCACGCGCAAATGTTGCCACAATCAAAAGCGTGGCACGTGAAGTGCACGCCAAAACAAACAGCAACAGCAAAAGGGAAGGAATGCATGTACGCTTGCAAAATAATGCGGCACGCACCAGCTGAAACAAATAATATACGTTTGTACTTGAAGTTTTTTACTTTATTCTGCTTTTTCTTTTTTCCTTTGCAAATGCAAAATTAAGAGTTCAATAGCGAAAACTTAATAAAATGCCAGAACTTAATGACAGCAGCAAGTATTTTTGACATTTCATTGTCATAAGAACTGAGCCGCCATTTACTTAACTGTTTATGGCGACATGAAAATTTAAATTAAAATAAAATAAAATAAAATAATAAATGCCAAACAATATATGATTGCAAATAAAAGTAAAAACAATAAAAACAGCAATTTGCAAAACGCTTGAACTGCATTTTAATAGCTTTGAAGCGCGCCAAACGTTTTAATAGAGGTGACATTGTGGGGCGTCGCATTTGCATCACTCGCCCGAACACTGACATGCGCGAGTAATTCGCGTGTTGCACGCAAAGTGGCCAAATCGCTAAATCGCCCCTCAAATGCAATGCAATGCGGTGGCGCTACTTTATGCTGTGGCCGTGTGCCACCGTGCGGGTGTGTCCGACGGCATAAAGTGAACTTGTAGGCAATTGAATGCTTTTAGTGGATATACATAGTAGTATGTGTGGAATGCCTAGCACATTAAGGTGGTCATGATTCTTATGGCAAACTAGTTATTAATTTGTAGGGATTTAAAATTGGTTATTAAGCCAACAATTATAAAATAGACAAATGTAAAACTATTTTCCAAATTTCGGTCGTAAAAATCGTGTTTCCTTTGTTCATGTTTTTATGGAAATACGCTTCTTCAATATTTTATAATTTTGATTGATTGATTAATTGATTTAACCACGTCCGTCTATTTATATATTCGCCAACTATTTACTCAATTTTTGAGATATCGATCTCAAAATTTACAAATGTCTTTATGAAGCAGCTCCTAGGAATAAAAGTCTACAGAAATAGACTGATAAGGACAGCAAACGACGCCGTATTATTTCTGCTCTTTTGATATTTCTCTTCAGCAAAGTTTGCCACTTCATCATGGAAAGATATACAGTCTGTCAAGTAAGAGCGTGGTCGTATTAATTACAAATGTCTTCGACTTTCTCATATATTTAGCAGCCGCTGATTGCGACATTTTGGGATCTTTCGGGTGGATGCAAAGGAACACAGCTTCGTAGCGCGACGCGTACTTAGCACTCAAGGCATTTAACGTGATTCTCATTCAAAAGATAAACGACAACTGAAGCTTTGTTGACAATGCATCAAGAACAAAGCTTCCCCCTATCGGCTTATTAAAATTCGCGTTTTACTACCGAAATTCGGAGTCAGTGGTCTCAACTTTAAGAGCGTTACGTTCATCTCTGTGACATCGTTGTGGCGAATTTTGCAAAAAGACGTAAGAACTGAAGCCGCTTGACCACCAGAATCTTCGTATGTTCGTGAATTGGGCTGAGCAGCAACTTGAAAAATTATCCGGATTTTCATCGAAAGATCATCTTCAGCGATGAGGCTCATTTCTGGCTTCGTCAATAAGCCGAATATACGTTGTTAATCAGGCAGCCATCCTCACGTACTCCATAAGTCACCATTGCATCTCGAAAAAATTACGGTTTAGTGCGATTTATGGACCAGCGGCGTCATTGTGCCGTACTTCTTCCGTGATGATCAAGGCCGGAACGTTACTGTCAATGGGAATCGCTACCGCTCAATAATAACCGAATATTTTTGGCCCGAATTGGATAATATGGGCTTGAACAATATGTGGTTCCAACAAGACGGTGCCACAAGCCACACACCGAATGTCACAATCGATTTATTGAAAACCAAGTTTAGATGTGTTATCCCACGAAATGTCTCAATCAATTGGTTGTCTCGATCGTGTGATTTGATGATGATAGATTATTTCCTGTGGGAATTCATCAAGTCTATGGTCTTCGTACGAATATCGAACGTGAAATCGCAACAGAATCGGCCGATTTATGCTTGAAAATCATCGAAAATTGGGTTCAGCCCCTGGATTTCTACAAACGTGACAGTGGTGGCCATGCAGAAGAAATCGAATTCCATACTAAATGACAATGTAAATGTATTTTCACGGGAATAAAGAATTTCATGAATATCCAAAACTTTTTTAGCATCCTTATTGAAACCCCGTTACAAATAGTGCATCAAACTCAAGTCCTTGTATAGAAAACTTTTTTATTTAACCAGGTATCTTCACCACGTATGGATTATTTTTTAAGTCAACGTTAGAATTTTCGAACGAACTGTTCAGATCGGCTGACATACAAACTGACCGATCAAAAGCAATACCTTGTATGAAAAACTTCTTCATTTGGCAAGAGATCTACACGAAAATCGGCAGAAAATATTATCCAAGGCAGTGCTACAATCTAGATAGATTGCGGAGATCGAACTACTCTAGCATACAGCTGTCATACAAAGTGACCGATCAATATCAATTTCTTTAATGAAAAACTTTTAAATTGACAAGGTATCTTCAAGAAAGTCGGCGTGGATTATTGAACAGGTGCAAATATATTGTTGAGATCGGATTACTAAATATATCATGGAAACCATTAAGTACAAATTGATAACTACAAAAATTAGTGCCACCTTAATGCATGGACTTATGTTCGTAGCAAAGTCCATATGTTAAAATGCAAAAAAAATTTTCGGCTGACAATTTTTGGCCTACTGCACTGCATTGCAAAATATTTGTGTAAACATAATTGATTCGTTGCCATTCAGCAGCGTCTCCCACAACTCAGCTCAGCGCCGCGGAATTCGCTCTCGTTTGTAATTGTGCGTGCCTGCCACGCCTGCAATAATTCTTGAATTGCTGATAATCAATTTAAAATCGCAACGACAACAACTTGTTGACTAGCAACACGTAAACGTGCTGTTCCGTTCGCTCGACCGCTTGGCTGTCACTTGCCACAACTTGACGGATGTGTGATTGTTCACATTAGAGTGGTTCGCACAAGATTTATAGCTGCGTCAATTTATAATTTCTAAATGCTTGAAAAATAACAGTATTTTGTTGTACAAAATTGCACCGTTATTTGTGGTTTTGAAAATAATTTAGAAAAAAATGTTTTTTATTTTGATATTTGCTAAAGACAGCTCCACCCTACTTTTGCCATTTTCATTCATTCATCTGTATGTCTCGCATATATTCACATGTATGTATATAGTTATATTAAATACATATATGCACATATTTATTGAGTATTTTTGCGTGCGTGCACATATTCCAGTGCAATATGATCAATCACCCATTGTCGATCGCTTGGCTCATTGCCCGATCCATGTAAATGGCTAAATGACGACCGACGGTTGACTGATTTTACATGCATACATATAAACACATACACACGTGAGGGACTTACGAGCGGCATATATTATCTTATTTGCTAAGCAATTTGACAATTTGCGATTATTTTGCATTAAATAGCTGACAGTTAGCATTTTGTTTAGATTTATCATTAGCGTTTTTCAAGTGGCTGTTATTATTGTTGACAGTTTCACAAGTGTAGCGTTTAAAGTGATTTGTTTCTAAACGTGTGTTATTAAGCTTTGTCAGCTTTTATCTCAAATGCCATGTATTCTCGTGTAGTAAATATTTCCATTTGTCTAATCGTTTAAGAAAGTTGACAAAATTTGGATTTTGGCTGGCAAAAAATACCTCATTTAGTTGGGGCAAAATGAGGCATTTCTAGGCGATTAATTTTTTGGGGGAATACCGAAACCTAAAGGTGTTAAGGGGGGAGCCTGCTTTAGAGGCTTCAAAAAATCTATATTTTCAAGGAATTTTTTGGAAAGGAAAGAAATGTCTGATTGAAATGAAACTTTTATGATTTATTCTTTTGTATTTGAAGGATCTTTTCAAATTTTTTTATTATTATACATTAGAAATTCTTCATGTTTGAAGAAATTTACGGAGGCACCTCGAGTGTGCAATTTCTGTGTGGCGGGCAAGATGCAGGTCGCAATTTTCATATGAAACCAAAAAACAAAAAAAAAATTTAATTTTCAATAGCGTAATTCCTAGGTGAACTAAGAAAATTCAACAAAAAGTGAAAAATTCAACAATTTTTCGCAGATTAAAAAAAATACATTTAAAAAACAAAAAAAAATTACTTTAAATCGTTTAAAAACCGGATTAATGTTAACTTTCTTAAGGTATTTTAGGTTCACCTAGAAGAGAATTTAATTCCACATACAACGCATTTTGATTCATTTCGATAGGACGTTTACTTTCCTATCTTGCCCGCCAATTCAGTAAAATCGTAAAAATTAAAATCCGAGAAATCGCCCGTCAAAGTTTTCGCTTTCTGCTCAATCGCTCAGATATCTGCTAGACGCTTGGTCACTATTTTCCTTCTAGCTTCGAAAATATTTCGAATTTCCATCTATAATTTTGGGGATATATTCTTAGACATTTTTTTAAGGCGATGTAAGCAAAAGAAAAATCGATTTTTTGAAGCCTTAAATCGCTAGGGAGCCAATTCTGTTCATCAAAACGGGAGAGTATTTGACCCGAAAATGTCTTATGCAGTAATTGAAGTACGTTCCAAAGTAAACAAGAATTTTTGAATCTGGCGTCCCCTGGTGTCGCCATCTATATATCGACTGCTGCGTTAGAATCTGCTATCTTTATCGATTGTCCAGTGAGAATTTCATGACATTTCATAGATTGGAAGAGAATTTACCGCGTTTTAAGTGTCAGTATGTTTGTGTTATCGATGCGAAAATGAGCTTCGAACAAAAAGCCAACATTAAATTTTGTTTTAAAATTGGTAAAACTTTTACCGAATAACTTTTCAATTGATGAAACAAGTTTATGGCGATGACTGTCTATCCCGTAGCAGAGTGACGTGTGGTTGCAACGTTTTCGAAGTGGTCGTGGGGGCATAAACGACGATCAACGTGTGGGCCAATCAAAATCCATCATCACCGGAAATTCCATCGAGACTGTGCATGAATTCATCAAAAATCAGCCGATCATTATTGCAGTTCATGAAAATGGAATTGAACATCTCTAAGAGATCGATTTACCGCATTTCGACCCAACATTTGGTCTTACGAAAGGTGTGTGCAGCGTTTGTTCCGCACAAATTGACTGACGACCAAAAATTGTTCAGGACCCAACATTCGAAGGACATAATTAGGAGGTTTATTTGAACAAAAATCTCATATTAACCATTAACCACTCCCCGTATTCACCTCGTATGACACCGTGTGACTTCTTTCTTCACGGAAAAATGCATTTTCCCATGAAAGGAAAGCTTTATGCAGAGGTAGAAGCCATTCAAAGGCTTTCACCGGCATACTGGCAGCCATACCGACCAACGAGCTAAAATACTCGTTCGACATGCTTTTGGACCGTGCCAAAAGCTGTATGGAAGCAGAAGGAGACTAATTTTAATAAAATAAATTGCCGATAAAACCATTTGGTGGTTTTTTTTAAGTACTATTTACTTTGGAAAACACCTTGTACAACGACATTGACATAGTTCAGCGAATTAAGAGAGCGCTGGCTAAGTCATGTCGTCCGAATGGATAAAAACACTCCAAATCTGAAAGTATTCGACGCAGTAACCACCAGGCAAAGCAGAGGAAGAGGAAGACATTTATTCCGTTGGAGGGATTAGGTGAAGAAGGATCTAGCAACACTTAGTATCTCGAATTGGCGCCAAATTGCTAAAAGAATAAACGTTTGGCGCGGATTTGTTATTAAGCTATGGTTTCTAGCGAAAAATTTGCACTTTAGATTCTTAGAGAACTACAATTATTATCAAAATCTTCCGTATAAAATACTAAGAAAGTCGTTTGAAAATTTTCAGCGTTTCGTAGCAAAAATATTTAAGTTTTAGGAACCCTATTATGGTGCCAAGTTAAAAGAATCCTACAAAAACGCAGATATTTCCAAAACTATTTACCCAAACAGCTTCGCAGAATACTTCCAAATGTTTGTTCAGTCGATGCGTGTATATTTGAAACTCCCAAGTGGTTAATCTACCAAAATAACCAAAAGTGTTTATTTTTATATTGCAGAATCGCTTAGCTATTTTGAATTAGTAATAAAACAAACAACGAAACACTTGAGTAAGCAAACTTTTCAAAAGCCACATACATACATACATATATACATACATACTTATACGCACGTATTCCCTTGATTATGGTTTATTGCTGGGCACTTAATGTATATTAATTGCAATAGAACTGCTGAAATGCCATTGGCGTTATGTCACACCAACAATTTACTATACAAAAACAAAAACAATGATCGACTGAGTAAAAATTATCGCACATAAAAAGTACCAACATAAAATACTTATGTATGACGAAAACTCACTCGGTCACTTGCTATTAAATTCCAAAATTTAATATGCCAAATTAGTAGGCACCACCCCAAAAATTTTTTGTTTGTCAATTCACTACAATTCCACTGATATTCAAATCACTAATTATGCTTTAAATGCTTTAAATACATTTTTATTTGCTCGTTAAACAATTATGCGTATAAAACTGTTCACAAGCTGCATGAGCGCTCGCAGGGGAAGGTGTGTTGGCATTGGACATGTTCAGCATTAAAATTTTTGCTTTTTCTATTCTAATTACTTACTTAAGTACACACAGACTGTATTCTGTCTACTATTTTTTATTGCCTCGCCAGTTGCAGAGCTGCTAACTTTATCAGGGATCATAAATAATGCCTAGTATGTCGTCGACAAATATGCCACGGTTTCTAGAATAAATAGTGGCGCTCGACTAATTGGTGAATCTAACATTCAATTAATTGTGTGGTTTA
Source organism: Bactrocera zonata (assembly GCA_037783105.1). NCBI lineage: Eukaryota > Metazoa > Arthropoda > Insecta > Diptera > Tephritidae > Bactrocera > Bactrocera zonata. The sequence continues at coordinate 8,725 of JBAWJQ010005553.1, read as the reverse complement.
ACTTATGGCTAATTGACACTATAAGCGGTAAATAGACTACTATACATAAGTAAAATTATGTCATAGAAGTAGATAGATGTGTGATATCTGTCAAAATATGTGAATGGTTGATACTGAGGTTTTGTGCAAATACTGAGTATACTGTCCTAATGTTTAATTAAAGGATTAGGTGAATTTAGAGCTATCGAAAAGGCTAATGGGACATCGGAATCGCATTTAATAAAAGGGTTTAGAGGCCCTTCTATGAATTCTCTTGGTATCTGAAACGAAATTAAAAACGAGTTCTTAAAACAATTCTTCTTCTTCGTTATTGGAGTCTCTTACGCAGTTACAGCCCAGTTTACATCAACGCCCCAGTCTTTCTTCCTTTTCGCTGTTTGGTATCAAACTTGGGATTCCAAGTGTAGACAGGTCCTTCTCCACCTGATCTTTCCAAGGAAGTGGAGGTTTTTCTCTTTTTCTTCTTCCCCCAGCGGGTACTCCATCGAATAATCTGTTGGCAAAAGTTGCTCTGCGTTGAATTTCGAGATTGACGTTGTTGTTAGTGTTAATGACTAACAACAGTGACTTGGAAACTTAGTCGCGAGGGCGACGACTGTTTATTTGATGACCGAAGATATTTCGTCTTGACCTCGTTTACTGCCGGACCCATTTGCTTTGCTTCCTTATCCAGTCTGGAGAAAGCAGAACTTACGGTGCGGGTGTTGAAGTCCATGTTATCAATGTCATCGGCATACGTCAGCAGTTCTTTTAGAATTATTTTCTCCAAGAGTATATTAAAGAAGTCGCACGATTAAGAGTCGCCTTGCCTGAAGCCTCGTTTGGTATCGAACAGCCCAGAGAGGTCCGACGGAGCCTTAAGTTTTGCTCAACGTCAGTTTACACAGCCGTATTAGTTTTGCAGGGATACCAAATTCAGACATCGCGGCATAAAGGCAACTCCTTTTCGTGCTGTCGAAGGCAGCTTCGAAATCGACGAAGAGGTGCTGTGTGTCGATTCTCCTTTCACGGGTCTTTTCCAAGATTTAGCGCATGGTGAATATTTGGTCGGTTGTTGATTTGCCAGGTCTAAAGCTACACTGATAAGGTCCAATCAGTTTGTTGACGGTGGGCTTTAATCTTTCACACAATACGCTCGATAGAACCTTACATGCGATGTTGAGGAGGCATATTGTGGCGCAGATTGTGGGGTTTCCCTTTTTGTGGAGTTCATATTTACCATTTCAGTTATTACTATTATTAGTTAGAATAGTTAAATTAAAACATATGGCAGCCGTTCTTGGATAGAAAGGTCTATAAAGAATCGTCGAAGGTCCAATTAAAAGCTGTATACTGAAAACTTTCTCCCCGAAAAGTTTCCTTAAAGGGTTAGGGGTAGTCAGAATTTTCAAAAAAATTATTTTTTGTTTTTTGCATTTTCGTTAAGTGTAATATCTTAAAAATATTCCCTGAAAATTTCACGTTGATCCGATAATTAGTTTTTGAGTTATTCGACAAATAACAAAGAAACTCGGGCACTTCAAAGCGCTAGTGTGAAACTTTAAACGCGTTTTTCTCAAAACTATGTTTTTTGAACTGGTGACAACTGTAACTCGAAAACCGCTCAGTAGATTTTAATGAAATTTATACAGCTTTTAGAATACATAATAAACTCGGGCCTGATCGAAGAATTTTTTTTTCAAAAATTTGATTTTTTTCCCAAAAATTTAGAAAAAAATTTCCTGAGGCCGCCATTTTGTTAATTTTTGAAAAAAATAAATAAAATCCTTCGATCAGGCTCAGGATTATCTATTTATAAAACTAATTTTTTTCCAATTGATTTTAGATGAATCTCCAAGGACTTATGGTTGTCCTCGCAAGTACCTTTTTTGGAACAGGGTCAACACAAACAACTATAACTTTGGAAATTAATTTTTTTTTTTTTTGAAATTTTCGTGACTTTAAGTCAACACATTCTATAATAATGCCATATTACTACTTTTGTAAAATAACACGATTTAATAGCAAAAAAAATATACTGAAAATTCTCATTTTTTCATCCCCAACGGTTATAAGAGCCGCATTATTTACACTCTTTCTAAAAACTTTTTTTTTAAGGACTGTGGAATGGTGGAATGCTGTCATGCTAAAAATATTTGCTGAATCCACGATTGCGCTATTTGTAGCTTCTCGTTATCAGGCTAATTTTAAAAGTCATTAAATTAGTATATTGCTAGACACTCACAATGTAATATACATATAATTATATGTATATGTATACCTAGAGATATCAGATTAATTAGGCCATTATCAGGGTTGATTTCACTTTTAGATTACTAGAGGTATTAGTTTAAGCTTTTTATTTGCATACATATGTACATATACATATATATATACAAAAAAATTTTTTTTGAAGACCAACATTTATATGCATGTACATACTGTACATAAACATGCATATATACAAATTCCTTCATTGATTAAAATTTGTATACTGTCTGTATGAGTTTTGATTGAATTAACTCGAACCTTCGCATGCAATTTATTGTTATCAAAAATATTTTCCACAGCAATCAATCACCGTATATCATAAACATTATCACGCACACCATACATATTTATGTACAATAGGTATTATAACTGTACAAATTTTGTTTACTTTTAGAAAATTGATTTTTATTAGCTTTTTCGATTGCGTGTTGAGTGGTTTACGCGAATTGAAATTTAACTGGAGCAGAATAGAGGTCAAGTGCATTTATGTTATGCCATAGATATTACATGTTGATATGTACTTACATATGCGCACCGGCGCATATTTCACTCTTCGTGTTTGTTCTTACACACAAACATATTTCGTATGCAATGTGTGTGCTTACATATTTTCAATTACAAGGCTTTCCATGCGTGTAATAAAATTCGACAGAATTTTCGTGAACTTGTGCTTACACTGAAATTTTGTAGGCACACTATTAGCATAAAGGCAACAACAAATAATGTAAACAATACTGATTAAGTACTGAGGTGTATACCCATAACATATAGTGCATATTAAGGTGAGCGTATTTATGGGTAAAAACAACTATATATACCAACGAGAAAAAATATCCAGCAAGACAGTCTTTTTAGCTAAATTTTAAAAGGTATCGATGAGCTATTGAACCGTTTTGGATACAATTTTTTAAATTGCGGAGGTTCGTGGAACATTAAATTTTCACCTAAAAGAGAAATTTCTCAAATCAAAAATTCACCTAACAAATGTTCAATTAAAATTTGAATGCTCACCGTCACCTTTTAAAATAAAGTATAAAGTTAAAATACTGCTTTTCAAGGTTATTTTTTCTCTATATATAAGTTAATTTTATTCCATAAATTCCATATTGTTTTTTGACTCACCCTAATACACATGCGCATATGTAACCACATATAATGTTGTGTTAGAAATTTTAGTATTCGAAATTGTTGGCAAAATATAATAATGTTTAGTGTAAAACTTAAAATGACGGCATTACTCATCATCATGCATAGATGTCATTCCAGCCTCCATGAATTTTCTCGTGCTACGATATCAAGACCTCTGTCCTCTGGGGAGCCAAAGAATATCCGTTTGAAGGTGAGACATTCCCAGGGCTCACCACTGAGTTTGGCACCCGCCACGTAAAACATCACCAAAGAAAAGAATAAAATATCCTCGGATGTAAGACCCCCACCTTTTGATAACGACCCCTGCCAACGTCAGAGATATAGTGGCTGAATTGTCGATTAACAATTAGAGACCTCGCTGATAATGTTGGAATATCATTTGGCTTAACCTAAACAATTCTAAAGAATGCTTTGTGTCACGCGTCAAATCTCGATTGATGCCGAAATCGCTCAATCATGTCTTACTGTCATTGATTCGTCGGTACTTTTTGCCAAAAACTTTAGTCATATCATTTCGCAAACTTCTGGCTATTAATCAAACTCAAAAGGCCAAAGCGGGACGCGGAGTTTTCGAAGAAATTTCTGAATGTTATACCAGAAAAATATTATCAATTCTGTTTCAAGGACTAGAAAAAGCGTTGACCAAAATGAGTTTTATTGATTGCAGCCAGTTGAACCTTATTAAGACTTAGTGTATCGCTGTCGCTCAGGAGTTGGTTGGCCTGCTAAGCTCACTCGAGGTCCATAATTGTGTTGTCTTTGGATTAAAAAACTATTATGTAAGTGAAGCAAATAGATTTTCCTAATACTCCAAAATAGATCCCAGTTACCAACTCAGCTTCAGTCTAGGATTATATATTGGGTAGTCGAAAAAGTCTTTCCGTATTTCTAATCAAACTTGAACTTATTTTTTTTTTTAATAATTATAATGAACTTTAATGAACTAAATATATACCATTTTGGTCGACCACATTTTACTATTTTTCCGCTATACACATTATTCCATCAGTGTAAAACTTTTTTGGTCTCTCGGCGAAAAACTGCGACAAGTAATTTTCACAGGCTTCTCTTGAAGCCAACTTTACTCCATTAAGGGAGTTCTGCATCTACCGAAACAAATGGTAGTCTGATGGTGTAAAGTCAGGACTATATGGTGGTTACATCAAAACTTTCCAGCCAAGCTCTCCCAGTTTTTGCCGAGTCATCAAAGATGTATGTGGTCATACGAAAAGATTTTTTCGACTACCCAATATTTCGACGTTTAGTATTGAAATTATGCTCTTGCTCTGTTCGCTAAGGTCGGCTGCTTTCATGTATTATTCTTTTAATCTGATTAGTATGAAGAATAGGATAATATAGAGCAAAATTTTACCATTCCACGTACTAAAGTTGACTGACCGGAATCTTCGATAATATGTGGATTGGACAAAAATTTTTGTCACTACACTAACCAGTGAGTTATGTGTTTAGAAATGTTAGGTGTATTTTCAGGAAAAATACATATTTATATTTTTAAAATTCGTACTTTGTACTTAACTCTCTATTATGGACTAAATGTATCACTTTATTCGAATAACGAACTCTCGTCACAATATCTCACACTTTATTTAAACTATCGCCTGGACTCGATCTGATGGACCTACAGACTTCCTGTTATCAATTACCCTCGTCATTTTGTGTTATATGTGTAAACAACCATCAGATGAATGGAACTATTAGATATGTAAATATTCTTAGCAAAAATGCTAAGGTTATATAAAAAGAATGTCTGGCATGTTTGATGGCGAACACTTATGTATGTAGCATTGGCTAATGTTTATTGCACTTCAAAGGAATGACAACAGAATAAATGAGCTTCGCAGATATTTTGAAGCAACAACAACAACAACCACACACAAATTATCGCTCAAAATGATTTGCAAGCAAGCGAAAATAAATGAATTCCAGTTTTCATTTTGATGGAATTTCATGCAACGACGTCAGCAGATAGTATAGTGTCTGCGATTCTTCTGCAACAGCAATTTATTTGTTTATTGTATTTTTTGTAACAACTATTAATACAAAAAGCTGAAACATTCCAGTATGCGAAATTCGATTAAAAAAAGTTTTATGAAAATTAAAGCCACACTGCTGATAAATGAGATCATAATTATTTAAGTTATTAAAGGAGTTCGCATTAGCCACGTGTTTGCCCGCAGGGAGAAGGGAGGAGGAGGAGAAGTGCAAACCTCAGTGCTAAAAACGCAAATGCTAAACACTAATCGATTTGAGACGCTAAACAAATTTAAGTAAAAAAATATAATATTTGTTAAAAATATTTAAAATTTTAAATTTACTCAACAGCGAAAAAACAACCACTCAAGATCTCAGTGAACAAATTTGGCTTCGAAAATAATAATTTACATTTGTATAAAAAAGGTTGGCTAATTTTTGATGCTTTATTCGCATTTGCAATCAATCAAGCCATCAAAGCTGTCAATTATTTGAATATTGCAGCAGTCAAACAGGTACTTGAAACAATCAACAAGACACTTAGTGGGGCAGTGGGTAGCCGAGTCAATAATTTAATTGTTGTACTCGTATTTGCAAGAAAAAAACTTATTTGCAGTTTTTTATGCCAAAGCACATGAATTCATGAGTCCACTCTCCAACTCACAATGCTAATGCAAGTTTTGCTAATGTCAATCAAATATTGTTTTTTTTGTATAAATAAATATCCAAATTTGCTTTAGAATGATAAATAAATATTAAAATTTTCTCAACTTTTATACTCTAGCGACTTTTTGCAGCAATTTATACTGTTTTTAAGTTTTTATTATTCTGTTGTTTATCGATAACATCTTGAACTGATTAAAACCAAGAAATCACGTTCACTTCGGCTGCACCGAAGCTTTTTTAATGCTTCCCAGGTGGATTTCTTATAGCTCAGTTTATAAGCATCTACATTCTATAGTGAGCCGATGTGAACAATAAACTTATGCCAAATTTCTTGAAAAAATATGGTCAAATAGAAGAGTTTTCCATACAAAAGCTTTATTTCGATCGGTCAGTTTGACAAAGAGGCAGCTCTTTGACCAGAAAAGGATGTATACCGAATGCCGTGACGATATCTCAAAAACTGAGAGACTAGTTCTCATGTATACAGACATACAGTTGGAAAGAGGAATATAGCTAAATCTATACACCTTGTCACACTGATCATTTACATATGGTATAAACCCAAAAGATCTCTAACATTTCCTTCTAGGTGTTAGAAACTTCGTGGCATATTTATCGATACCCCGTTGTGCAAAAATAGTAAGACCTTTTAATTTTATGACTGTCGGTAACATCTCTTCCAAAAGTCATATCAACATAAACATTAGTGTTTAGTATGCGTTTGCCTTTCTGAAAGACATAAAGTGCATTCGGCGATTTTTACGATGAGTGAAATTATTCAACAAAGAAGTTCCATTTAATTTTGTGTGTGGAATAAAATTTCTGTTGCCGAAACGTTCAGAATGTTGCAGAAGACCTTCGGTGATAATTGTTTGTCGCGAGCAAATATTTTTTATTGACACAAAAGAGGGTATTCAAAAAGGGTCCATGGCCAGGACGGCCATCAATATCAATATCATCATCAATAAAATAAAGAATTTGGTACTTGAGAATCCACGGTTAACAGTCAGAGATCTTACTAGCATCGTTAGAATATCGGCGGGATCAGTGAAAACCATTTTGAAAGATCATTTGTTAGAAAATCACTAAATTTTTTCAAGAAACAGCGTCGCGTTATCATCAGTGAAACAATGCTTTCCGACTATCAGATTGTCGGTGACTGTATGAATTCTGGCGATGATTCTTGGATTTATGCTTACTATCCGGAAACAGATGATTAAGCGGTCAAACAGCGTGGCAACGGTCAACCGAAGCCGAAAAACCACGTCAACCACTCTTGGTTTTTGCGTCACGATGTTGCAGCGCCGGATACTGCTTTGGTTATTCATGATCATTTCGCCAAAAATTCAACAAATATCGTTCCGCAACCCCGTATTCCGTCTGATTTGGCTCCGTGTGACTTCTGGCTATTCAGCACAGTAAAACGACCGCTTCGGAGAAACCGTTTAGAGTCAATTGAAGACATTTAACGTGACTCGCTACGCGCATGGAAGGCCATTCCGGAAGTTGACTTTAACAACTGTTTCCAAAACCGAAGAAAACGTTGGCACAGTGTATTGGGGCCCAGGGGGATTACTTTGAGAGCATTGACATTGATTTGGAAAAATAAAATAAGAATTTTTATTTTTACTAATTGTAGTACAGGGTGGGCCATATAAAATTTTAAATTTAAAAAGTCAATAAAAAAACGGCTTGATATTTTTCAAATGTCTAACATTTATTTAAAAGGTTGTTTTATGAAATTTATTTGTGGAAAACAATTTACAGTAGCTTACCCGATCCACCCAATTTTGGAATATTTTCTCGATGGTTTCAGGCCTTATGGCAGCTACAGCAGCTTGAATCCCGTACTTTAGATTTTGAATTGTTTCTGGATGGTTGGCGTAACATTTTTTTAACAGCTCCTCGCAGAAAATAGTCCAACGGAGTTAAATCGCAGCTTCTGGAGGCCAATTCACATCACCTCTTTTGCTGATTATGTGATTTTCGAAGATAGGGCGTAAAAGATTGAGTGTAACGTTTGCTGTATGGCACGTAACACCGTCCTGCTGGAACCAAATATTGTCCAAGTCTTCCTCTTCAATTTGCTTGAAGAAAAATTCGATTAACATTGCGCGATATCGCTCACCATTGATGGTTACTGCGGTTCCTTCTTCATTTTCGAAGAAAAATGGGCCGATAATTCCACCAGACCAAAATCCACACAATGCAGTGCTTCGTGCTGGGTGCATTGGCTTCTCGACGATTACGTGCGGGTTTTCTGTGCCCCAAATGCGACAATCCTGCTTGTTAACGTAACCATCGAGGTGGAAATGAGCCTCGTCCGAAAAGATGATTTTTCGGTAAAATTGACCATCCACTTGACTCACCACTTTGGAAAAAAGTTTTCAATATTTCCCAGTTTTCTTCTAGTGAATAGCAACCCATTTCGTAAATTTTAGACTTTTTACTGAATATCTGTCACTTTCCGAATGGTATTTGACGTTTCCAATGTCGAAATGTAGATAACTCAAATTTAAAACGTTAGATGGCCCACCCGTTATAAGGAGTATATGCCTAAATCAACAGAATAGCATGTCAAATCGATTTCAGGAGGTTTCTCTAGCCGTCAATCGGACTACTGGAAGAAAAATTGAGCTACAAATATATATGTACATATATATAATTA
>JBAWJQ010005552.1:0-162270 GCA_037783105.1 Bactrocera zonata | reverse complement strand
ACATACGTAGGTTGCCAATTATCCATACACATTAAAGAAAACATTTCTAGGTAAATGTGTAATCACTATGGCGCTTAAGACTATTTATATACGGTGGCTCCATCGCATAATCGGACAAGAGTTTTTCTAACATCAATGTCCTCCAAACATTAAAATAAAAAAACAGAATGTGTTTTTTTTTTGCTTTTATTTACACTTCATATTATCGTCTGCTTTAGTGATAAAGAAAAGGTAACTTTTCTAAATACTCCTATAAGCTGTCAATTTAAATAAAAAAACTAAAACAATTAAATTTTTTATGCTGAACGAATAATCGGACAAAATAAAATAGAGCCACTTAATATATAAAACAAAAGAAGTCAATACTTAGTTGCATAACTCTTGTTATCCAGAACATCCTGTAAGCGCTGTGGAACAGATTTTACTAGATTTTAGTTTTGACAAACCTCCGGCTCTATGGAATTCCAAGCTTGTAATAAGGCCTCCTTTAGCTCACCTAATGTGTTAAACTTTTTCTGATACACTCTTCTAGCTAATTCCTCCCACAAATGCTGGATTACATTAAGGCCAGGGTTCTGCGGTGGTGTTTGTATTAGTTTAGGGCAGTTGTGAATCAACCAAAGCTTTGCAACGCCCGATGTGTGCTTGGGGTCGTTGTCTTGATAAAAAGCAAAATGGTTCGCGATACCCAACTTCTCCGCACTTTGCTTAACATTTTGTTTCAAAATATTAAGATAGCCAAATTTGTCCATTTTACCATCAATAAAATGCAAATTGCCTACTCCAGCACTTGACATGCATTCATAAACCATGACAGAGCCCCCTCCGTGCTTGACAGTGGCTTTTGTATTTTTACGAGCAAATTCGGCATTTGGTTTACGCCACATAAACATTTTGCCATCTGATCCGTGCAAATTAAATTTGCTTTCATCAGTGAATAAAACTTGAAAACAGGGAAAACTATCAAAATAAATGTATTTTGAGATGAAAAAATGTGAAACTACCTGATCCCAAAAGTCTTCTGATTTTAATAAATACTCCTTAGCATATTTGAGCCTTTTATTTTTATTCTCATGGCTAATCTTTTGTCGTTTTGAAAGGATCTTTTGCGACTTCCTTTACTATAGAACGCTCTTCTCGCACATATAATATCTTGCCTTGACCTTATCTGCTTCTATTAGCCAATCTGAACTCATGATGGAACCTCTTGATCACATCATGGACCGTGGATTTGCTTCTTCCTACCAATTCAGCGATTTCTCGGACGGTTTTACCTTCACCATTCAATTTCACTATTAGTTGCCTTATTTCGAGCGAAGTTTGCTTTCCGTTTGGAGCCATTTTAAAAATAATTTACAAAATTCTAAACTCTTCTGCGACTAAATAACATTTATGACTAAATAAGACCAAAAAATGTGATTGTAAAGTGCGCATTTACAAAATAACGGCACATTTAGCATTGCTATTTTGATTTGTCCGATTATTCGTTGAGTGCAAAAAATTGAGATATTTATGTTTTGCTACTCAAATATACAGTTATCGTAAAGAATAACTGTTTTTTTAATGATGAGAGAGACAGGATTATGAGGATTATGAAGAGTAAATCAAAGCAAAAAAAAAAATACATTCTGCTTTTTTATCTTTATGTTTGGAGCACATTAATATTAGATAAACTTCTGTCCGATTATGCGATGGAGCCACGTATATTAAACTATTTAAACTATTAAAACTATATAAGGCGTACATTTTCATTAATCACGAATAACTGATGAATGAAGTTTTAGAATTGTTTCCACACTGAATTTCGACTCGAAAATTTTGGGTTTATATAATTATCTAACCAAATTGTTTCATGATCTCCGAAAGCTTAGCTTCACATCTATTATTCCATAAGACTTACATTTCGAAACGAAAAGTTTACATTTTTTTGTATAGGTGAAAATATTTCTATGACATATTTTGCTAATAGCAAATGAAATATTATTTTTATTTTAAGTTTCGAAATATTTCTCGTAATTGACTAAAAATACTCTATACTGTTGAAAACATATTTCCAAGCATATCTCACAATGATATCACTATTAACTTAAAATTTTAGATATTTTATTATGATTTGGAAACTTCAAGTGGCCAAATAGTAATTACTAAAAGCTGCGCTCAAGAGACCATAAAATGCTAAATCTCAGTAAGGGATATAAAAAATGGAAATACAAATATACAAGCAAACACTGTGTATGTGTATGAGCTTGATAGAATTTTAAAATTGTAATCAGTTTTAGTCCGATTTTTTGCTTAAGGCAATTCTTTTTGCAAAAAAGTGTGGCATATTTGTAATTTTTCCAGTTTTTCTCGCAGCCAAACAGTAAAAAAATTCACCGAACGCTAAGTTAAATATAAAGCAATAAAAACAACAATAACAAACAGAACTGCTGCTTACATGCAGCGGGACAATTGCAACTACCGCATATGCGGTTCATGTATGCTTGCATTTACTATATATGTGTGTGTGTGTATAAGTTGCACGCAATAATTTTGACAACTCGAGCTCGCATATAACCGCGTTAGCGGTATTTTGCAAATAAAGTCGCAATTTTAATATGTGACATATGAGAAAAAGAGTAAGCTGAAAAGGTGGTGCGGCTAAAAACCAGTGGCACAGTGGCAGGCAGTGGCAACGCCGTCACAATGCGATTTTGTGTCAAGCAGCAAAGGCGTCATAGCGTGTGTTGGCTGAAATAAAAACAAAAAATCCAAAAAGCAAAGCAATCGCAATTAACAATTGACTTTACATACTTGCGCAGAGGAAATAGTTATTTTGGCATTAATTGTGCACTTGCAACACGCCATAAATAAATATAGGCTGCATTCGACAGCGACTCATGTTGTGGCATGTGAACGCAGACAGGTTGAGCGGGTTTGTTGCTCAAGTCTTTTTGCATTGATCATTCGCATTTTTTCGCTGCGCACGGCGACAGTGTGAAATTGCCAGGGGGCATAACCGCAAATAAACACGCACATACATATTTAAATATATTCAAGTGGCAACACCTTTTTTGTTAGAATTCTGCGTAATTGATTGCTTTGATTAGTGACTTGTCAAATTGTTGTTTGTTTTATGCATTTTTTGTAGAAATTTTTTTTGAAACTTGTGGAAACGAGATAGAAACTTGATTATAAAGGAAAGAGCTTATGGAATAGGCGTGTTCATTCGTTAAATTTGGTTTGTATTTAAATTTTTATATTCAATTGGAGGCTAAAATAAGGTTAATAAACTGTCTAATATCACATGATTTCGCTCTTTGCCATATGTTGACTTAATCAGTTTTGGTAAAATTCCGAACTAAAACTTTTATGTTAAATATGAGTCTTAATGAATTAACTTCACATAAAATACGCAGCTACCAGAGCTGATACCATAAAATTGCTTGGCGAGTTTGGTCCTTTAGTGGAAAAATCATTTAAAAATCCACAAATAATTTGTAAAATAATTTGATCCAGTTAAGGGAATGCAAAAGCTCTGCAACTGATCAGCACGATCAATAAAATTCACCACAAATTGCTGATTTTGAAAAGAATTTGAACCAACTTAATTGTAAGAAATCGTGAATTTTCCAACGGAAACGGAAACGGAAGGAAACCTCTTTGAGGAGTGCCTCTGCTTACGTGACTTGAAAGCCATTTGATGTAAACAGTATTTTCTTTTTGCTATTGGTTATGGCTGACATGTGCTCAAACAATAATGACTAATGAAATTGAAAAATGCTTGAGAAGTTTTTTTATTACAAAATCTTGTCATTCTTAGGCTATATAGCGTTCCCCTTATACAATATTATTAAAGCCAACTATTGGAATATATACAAGTGATCAAAAATTACTTACTGATCAATTGAAGTCTGCCCATATCGAAGTATTTTCCCCATTCAAATGAGTACTACTACCGCAAATTAAGGACTTCCATGAAGAGAGGATTGGGACAATAATTTGTCATGAGTCTCAATCTGACTTATTGTGGGCTAAATCTCAGACGATTGAAGATGAAATGCTGTTCAAGAATCGTATTAGCTTTGATGTACCCTCAAGAAAAGTTCTGTCGTAGATCTGTGTTTCATAAGGCTTGGTGTTCACGTCTCAGGTATACAATGTGGTAAAATGATAGTATAACTACCACTTCCCTGCAGCTCACAACATTTTTGAAACAAACCGTTTACTTGAGACGTAGATAACATAAATTGAACTAATACTGACCCACAATGAACTAGTACTGTTCCACAATGGACCAGTACTGTCCCGCAATGAACCAGTACTGGACCAATGACAAAGTCGTAGCAAGTAAAATTAGTAAACTTTTTTTTTGTACATTTTCTTTACGGCCTGCAGTGACCACGAAAATGGCATACATTTTCTGGAGCTTGCCTTATGCGGTCGAGTGATAACAGGAAAATGTAATATTATTAATTATAATAATAATAATCGACGCACCTTCCGTGCGATAGAGGAGGGCGTGCGCGCTTTCCTGTACGTGCTGCCGCAGAAACACCGTAATCTTCGGAGTTTTATGTAGTAACACATATTCAGCTGTTGTTTTTGCTATTGTTGTAAAGTTGTTGTCGCTGATTGCAACTCTGCCGGAAAAAACTAGACCGACACGGCCGACGTCGCTGCCGCAAATGCAGGTCAACCAACACCCAATGCAATATGACAACAACAACAAAAAGAACAACCGAGATAGCAACAACAGCAAAGGCAAAAACAACAAAAACAATAACAACACACGTGTAAACCGCAAACGCACTAAAATAGCTAACAACAACTTATGACGGCAATCAACTTGCACCAGTTTTGCATTGTGCACCAATTGGCTGGTGAATTAGACGTTCGATTGCCTGGTTGGTGTTGGTGTGTCGGTTGGTTGGCAACGCATAACCGGCTAAATGGCGCGCTTGCGTCTTGTGATAACAACTACTAAATCAGGTTATGCAATTGCGCCAAACAAGGAAACAAAAACAAACAACAACAACAGCAGCAACAATAACACCAGCAACGATGGCAAACAAATTGCACTTTTAGTGGCGGCCACAACAACAAAGAGGTGATACCACTTTTTTGCTTGACGTTGTTCTTGTTGTTCTTGCCACGACCATAACTATGTTGACACGCATTTCGTGTTGCACAATTGCAGGAGACGGGGGTAGGCAAAGATTGTTGGAAAATAAATGACTGTGGCAGGGGCAGGTTGCCAGGCGGCAGAACACATGCGAGCGCCACGCATGAATGGCGCAGTGCATAGAAGTGGAAACTGATACTAGAAATTTGCATGCACGCATATGTATGTGTGTGTGTGTGTTGAAACTAAAATCATAACTGTGAAACAAGTCCAAAACTGTCTGTCTGGCTCGCTCACCTTGCAACAGATGTGTAACATATTTGGTTGCATATTAACAGTTATACTAATTGAAGTAAGCCAAATGGTCGCACAAAGTCGGAAAAGAGCAAAAAAGTTGCTGCTATAAATGTTGCAACAACAAAAAATTATAATAATATAATAAAAGAAGAAAATGATGTTAATTTCGGTGGCACCGAAACTATAATACCCTTCACGGACGAATTTCTTATGACATAAAAGGGTATTGCTTTTGATTGGTAGCTTTGTATGGCAACTATATGCTATAGTGTTCTGATCTAAGCAAATTCTTCGGGGATTGTACCGTTGCATTGGCTAGTAATCTACACCGGGTTCTATGAAGATATGTTGTCAAAAGTTTTCCTAGCAAGAACTTAATTTTCATCGGTCGGTTTGTATGACAGCTATGTGCTCTGGTGATCTGAGGTCGGCGATTCCGACAAATGAGCAGCTTCTAAGAGAAATAAGGTTAATTTGGATGGCTGATCGCACGTGGAATGATATATTTAGTCCTTTGTGAAGTTATGTTGTTGACTTGTTCCCGCCTCATCTTCTTCCATACAGCTTCTGCAGTTGGCGTTTGGTAAGATTCCCAACCTTACAGCATGGACGCTAAAAAGGCGTCCTGTTAAAATCCCCACAACTAGGGAGAGGCTAGCCTAACTTAGGTCAAAGGTATCACTAGATCTCCTGCAATCAATCATGGGCCAAGAAGCTTTTGCGACAGGGCATCTACTAATGCCCAGCGCTGGCCAGCTATCTAGTAGTAAAACACAAGAGGATACGGGAGTGCCGACCCGCTCACATTCCTCTTTGGCTGCGTACCCATACCGGTCTCACAAAGACACTCGATGCTATTGACAGCGAGGTTATGTACTCCACGAACAACCCTGAACCCACTGTTGATGAGTTCAAGGCAAGTATCGCCGCTCTGCAATCTGAGTGAATGATCTCTTCACTGAAGGAGGCTGCACTTCGGAGCAGCAGAACTACTGTCACTTCAATGACTGCAGCTTGGAAGACACTGCAATAGTCAGGAAGATGGAGATGATGGAGAGCTCCTGACGGAAACCCCTCCTTGAACCTTCCCCCCAAGTTTTAAACCATCCGTAATGAAGGGATTTATAGGATTTCCGAAATTGCCTTCTGTGAGTTGCAAACTTCGTGCCTAACTTAAATATCGTATTCAGGGTATAAATATAATAAAAATATCAAAAATAAGTTATTGAAAAATATCAAAAAATAGTGCAATATATATAAACAATGTATATAAGTATATAGTTATGAACCACGTTGTCTGCATTAGCCTTCAGCAATCATTAGTCGAGCGATCGATGCGTTTCGATTTAATGGTTGTATGTAAAAATTGGGGCACACTACTGGCGCTGTTGCAAAGAACTTGACGTTTAAGCCTATTGACATACATATACTTATATATATATATCTAAATTTATATTTATATACTTATGTGTATGTATTTTTTTGAAAAAATATATAGCTTGATATGGTTCCGTATGAATATCGAAGCATCAACATGTCAGCGATGAAGAAAAGCAACTAATTGTATTTATACATGCAACATGTGGACACATTTATATATGCAACGCTCTGCCAGCGGGTACTGTCTCCTCCATTAATATTCTTTTGGACTGTAAATGATTGTGATGCTCATAAATAGTGACAGTTGCGTGAAGGTAACTCCGAAGAGCCAACTTACTAGATACACAGGCGCAGCTTTCGTCTGTATTGGTAATTTTTCATAACGTGGTTTTGAAAGACGAAGCAAAGTTAGATTAGCATATTAATGTGGCTTTTTTATTGCATTCAGCTAATCGAAAGAAGCAGTATAATCTCGAGATTACATAAGTCAAATTTATTATGATAAATCTTAATATAATGGCTTAAAACTTAAAGCTATGTAAAAATAGCTTGTTTGGTGTGATCATTTTAGGTCTGATTGTATTCAGGAAGTAATCACTCTATATATAATAATATCGGAATATATAACCGAACTGAGGTAAAAAATAATACATAGAGATGGTTACTAAGCTTCTCACTCAACTCAAAGCCACATTAAAGGTCAGTTTCAGAAAGCTTATTACCTCAAAATGTAGTCTTGTAAAATATCAAAATAAAGTACCTTTTTAGATAGCTAATTAGTAAGTATAAGGATTCTTGTGACAATATATCCGACGTAATCCATACTGTAAAGGGCAGAAAATTTAAACTAAGAGATCTTATCCCCTTATATTTAGAAAGCGATCAGGTGCTCCGTTATTTAAATTAGATATTCACGTTACCAATTAACGCTATATATTTCCCTGTGCAACAACCAAATGACATCACAAGGCCTTACATACTAGGAGGAAATATTTCTGGAATAATTCACTAAATGAACCCACATAAAATTTCTAAAGTCAGAGGTAAGAGGTTTCATAAAAGAACAAAAAAATGATTCTTAAAAAAAGAGAAAATTTACTTTTATTTATTTATATTGTTTTAAAATTTGTTCAACAAAACCTCTCGATATTATAAGCTCAAGCAATACTGCTATTTTATGTGAAAATATTGGCCAGGCTTTCAAAAATGAAAGCTAACAAACGTTAAAATTCTTATCTTTTCCATTACTTTAATGATTCTCAAAGGAAAGCGAGTCTTATCGCTCATGAAACAGGTGACTCTTTCTGTAGGTGTATTAAATATCAGTCTAATATGTTTTGAAATCAAAAAATCTAAATTACTAACTGTATGGATGAGGATACTCATATATTAAGCCTTTCTAAAAATAAATTCCCCGGCCTACCATAGTAAAATACATTTTTTGACCCTCCAAGGCTAATGTACTGATTACAGCGGCCTTCCAATTTTTCGATACTTGGATCCATATTTCATCCATTTCCACATATCCTCACTAAGACTCGGATTTATTACGCTTTAACCTCTCCAAAAACTATTTTAAGTACAAGTGTTTGCTTCATCCGTATTTTCCCCCTTCAAAAAACAATATTTTATCTTCACACAAAGTTCCTTTTTATCTTATTGTTTCAATCAAAATGATATAATTTACAATCTAATAAACCGATCGGTGCCAACATGCGCCTTTTGAAGGTAAGAGCAAATTAAAAACCATATAAATTTAATTCAAGTAGCGCCATCTATTTGTCAGGGCGGGCAATTTTCAATTAACCTATTATGACTTGGGATCGATGCTGTCATTGTGTCAAGAACAACTGGCTTTAATAGTAATTTGAAGTATGATCCTTCAAATCATCTTTTGTTCTAAGAGAGTTGGAAGTAGGATCTTTAATCAATCTAAAGTTGAGACCTTCCTTGTGAGCGAAGGCTATCATAGCACATCCCTATTAACAAACAACTGGTTCAAAAGTGTATCCACAAAAAATGGAACTCCAGTTAATATTGCAACATTGTATGCCCCAATAGTTAGTCAAAAGTGCACTCTCCACAACAATATACTCTGCTTAGCACAAGACTGCAATTATTTGTGACGCATATCATTAGACGCAGTTGATGGCTCTTCGATTCTTGTAGTCGCTTGTTGACATACTTATTTCCACATCAGATACGTCTAACTAGTTGCATATTATACTAATTCTATATATTTATTTTCTGTTTTTCTTCCAGTTGAGTGCGATTTATTGACCTTGATCAAGCATAAGAGACAGTCAGTCTAGGCGAGATTATGTGGTGAGTTTTTTTTTTTTTTTTTTTTTTTTTTTTGATATTTTAGTTGTATTTGTGTACTGATTTCGGTTGTCTGTATTTATATCTGAAAAGCAGATAATATTAAAATTTACTGATAAATCCATAACTAACGTGTACGAATATTTTTTGAAATTAGAATAATTGGTAGTACATTACTAAAATTGTGATGTTTTTGGCTTAAGCCTGAAAACAGAAAATTCAGTTCTTATATCTATTGGTTCAATTGTTCATCTCACAATATATAGGTCACTTCCTATAATGTCAAAACTTACTGAGATAACAAGCTCTTAGTCCATTTGAGACGATATTTGAATTTTTTCCTGTTTGACAGTTATCCTTAACCTATAAATTAAAACAAAAATCTGTAAAGGTTGCCAGCTGTTAATAAATAAAAAATACATATATATAAAGAGAACAAAGAGTATTATGGGTATTTATATACAAAATTTTGAGACTTAAGAAAGCTGACATTTAAAAATACTTTAGCAGGGTTGCCAGCTATGAGAAAATTAAAATTTTAAATATCCTCATGTTTAACTATTATTTAATTACACTATACTAAAATTTAAATACTGTTCAAAGAGTAAAATAAATATGAGATCTTGTGTCGTTGCCACCTGTTGGCAAATTAAAATTTTAAATATCTTGAAATTTAACTGTTTTTTAATTTTTTGTTTTTTATTTTTTATTTAATTTACTGAAATTTAGATACTGTTTAAAGACAAATATGAATATGAGACCTTGTGAGGTTGCCACCTGTTGGAAAATTAAAATTTTTAATTTTTAAAATTTTAAATCCTTAAATTTATTTTTTATTAAATTTAGTGAAATTTAGATACTGTTCAAAAACTAATATAAATATAAGGCCTTGTTAGGTTGCCACCTGTTTGAAAATTAAAATTTTAAATACCCTCAAATTTAAATTGTATTTTATTCATTTATATTAAATATTAAAATTTATTTTATTATATTAAAATTTAAATACTGTTTAGAAACGAATATGAACAAATTTCATCACAATATCCCAAAAAAAATTTGACACATGAAAATGCAATAAAATAAAATATTAAGCCGATTATCTTCATATCATAACAAAAGTCCAACTAATAGTCTGCCTGAATTTGGCAAATCATTGATTAACTTATCGAGTCTGAACAGTTATTTACTTTGGCTGGAACTATTCATCATAGCGTCAGGCGTAACTGTTGAAACAGTTAGTCGTTGAGAAAGATAATGATAATAATTTACAACTCACAGCTGCGAAAAAATTAATGACAACTGGTTATATTATAGTTATTTATATATATAATGTATATAATAAAAAAAAATATGTAATTAATAAGCTATTGACTAAATGAGTGTCTAATAATTGAGTAATGAGCAGCTATCGGTTTTTTGTGTTAAAGTGGGGGTTAAGTTATTGATTTTTTGTTAATAAAACAATGATAATTTTAATAACATTAATATCTAATATTTTTTATATGAATATATCAGTTAAGAGTTATTTTTATCGGAATAATTCACTTCAGTACGGGCACTTTTTCCAAATCGATTGTAGCTCATTGTACATAAATATTATTCTTTTGTACAAACATATTATGAAATATGTAGTTTTTGTTTTTATTTTCCCCAAATTACCTCCATGTGCATACTTTCCAGGCGCTTTGTTACACAAAAAACATTTCGCAAGTGAATTGTTGCGTATACGCCCTGCTAGCATTTTCACTAACCTACACAAAATGGCAAAGAAAGTATGTAAACAAAAAATTAACCAAACAATTATATAATACATTATATTTCTCCACACCTTCAGTCTTTCAAATTGTGTGTGCGTGTGTGTGACTTTTTTCTTGTGAATTTTGCAATCCAGCGAAATTGTTATGTGAAAATAAATTAGTGAATTGTACAATACTCGTATGTTTGCAAAATCCCACTGTTACTTCAGTGCCAAATTAAATGCAGCTCAATATTGTATGAGCAATTATTATTTATGGCCACTAATGGCTGTAGGTGCAGACTTAAATGAGTATGTCTATGTGTGATTATGTAGGCAGCACTAGAGTTATATACATATATGTACAAGTCTATACAAATCTGCCCAGGTAACGGCTTTTCAGCTACATTTAACTCAAATTAATTTGAATGGCAGTTTTGCAAGGTGCACAAATGTAGCATATGTATGTGAGTTGTGGTAAGAAATTAGTGTGACGAAATCAAAATTTGATGCTTTGGTTGTTATATATAATAGTATAATCAGCTGGTGAATTTTAGTTAAGCGTGTAAAATATTAATTAAGAGACAGATATCTTAATTATAATTATTAAAGCATCGAGGTTTGGAAATATATATTGACACCTTTGCCTCTTTCTTAGATACACCCTTGAATTAAAAGAAGTAAAAGTAGCTAAAGTATTGGCTGGTTGTGGCTGCCACGATTCTTGACATCTTTTTATTTATTAAAAATATTGAGTTTAGACACTTTTTCCTCTCCCAATTTGCTTCACTCTCCAGCATGACGCTGATTCAATCGTCCACGTTTATTGGACAGTGCATTCTCGTTGTCATCGCACATATTCCAAGAATATGTGATCAGCGTTGTCTTCTTTCGCGTAGGTGTATAGGCATTACAGCTCTTTTGATTTTCGCATTTTCTGGAGGTACTTTTTGAAGTATCCATGTCTGATTGTGTAAAAGTCGACTTCTTCGAGTTTGTCCAAAAGTTTAGATCTTTTATAAGCCTGGCTGTCCATCTGCAGCGACTCTCATTCTCCCATCTTCGTTGCCATGTTGTCATTGTATCTTTCTTTATCTGTTCAAATGCGCTCTTGATATTTTCGGATATTTTCTTTAGCTGCACAGCTTTTTCCTTTCGTACGCTAGAATGTCAATTGGGGCAACTACCTTATGTCGGTTTTCCTTTTTAATGCACATTTGCTCAGATCTCAGCTCCATATAATAGGACGCTTATTGTCGTACACATTAGGAGCTTTCCCTTTTCATGGCTGCAGCCTCCTATGTTGACCATTAATCTGCTTAGTTGGGAAGGGATTTTCGTTCCCTTTCCTGCGGCGTGCTGAATTTGTACCCAGAATGTTAGTCTGGGGTTCAGTCTTACGCCCAAGAATATCCGTTGTCATGTGCATGCTTATCTAGAGGGGTATATGATGATTTGTTAGCAGTAATAGCTCTGTTCTCTCCGTAGCCAGCTGGAAGCTGTGTGAGTCGAGCCATGCTTGCGTCCGTATCACGACCTGATTAAGCTTTCTTCGCGCTTGTTTTGTGTCTTTTGCTGATTACTACTGCAATGTCGTCCAAGTAGCCAATTAAATATAATCCCTCTGGCATTTAGAGTTTTGTCCTTGTGCTGTTCCCGATGTGACCACTATCTGTCGTGATCCATATCTAGTTTGGTACAGCAATTTTCTGTTACCAAGGTGACACCGCATAACAGCTCTGAGGTAGGCGGGTATATTAAAGTTTGTTTGGAGAGCGTCGATCATATCCACCCATCTAGCGCTGTTGAAGGCGTTTCAGACATCTAAAGTCACCAGCAACACTATTCTATGCCATTTTCGCTGCGCGGCTTCTACAGTTTCAATGACGCATTTTATGGTCCCTAGTGTTCATCAGTCGGGTCTAAAGTTGTGTTGTCTAGGCGAATGTCCTCCAATTTCATTGATAGCCGCTTCGAGTCTGGGTTTAAGTAGCCTTTCATAGAGCTT
Organism: Bactrocera zonata; assembly: GCA_037783105.1. Taxonomy (NCBI): domain Eukaryota; kingdom Metazoa; phylum Arthropoda; class Insecta; order Diptera; family Tephritidae; genus Bactrocera; species Bactrocera zonata. Next base: position 149,424 of record JBAWJQ010005552.1, on the reverse strand, counting down.
TTCTGCTGTCAGGCATGCATAGTGTACGGAAGACAAGTTGGGATCTTCTTTTCCCTTTCTAATTAGCTCCAGCCGTTACTTTTTTCAAGGTTCAGGGAATATTCCGGCGATACAGGCGTTGTACACTTTCAGTAGTACTGCCGGTCGCTCTGAATCAATTATTTTCAGGATTTCTGTTGAGATCTCGCCCGGGCCGGCTGATTTGTTGACCTTGAGCTTGCCAGTGGCTACTTGCAGCCCTTCGAGGGTAAACTGGGGGATTTGCAGATACATTAGAGTCTGTTCTGAATCACTAACCATTTTTTTTGTTTGTGGGGAAAAGTGCGTTTGCGATGTGGTCCATTTTGGCAGCGTTTAAGTCAGGTGGTTTTGCTCGAGGGCTGAGTCTCTTCATTACTATTATATACCCAAGTCTCCAGGGTTGATTTTTTGAATATACTCGCGCAGTTCCTCCCATTTTTTCTTTTTGTCGATGGCATGCTTCAGCTTCTTTTTTGCTCCTTTGTATTGCTCGGCTTCTCGGGATCCATCTCTTTTTTTTTATTTATTTTTGGTTAAATGAAGCTTAAAATCTCACCTTTCCAACACTATATAGTATGTCACAATGTGATTGGTAGAACTGGACATCTATTAACAAAATACGAAAAGACTTTTCGACTACCCAATATATACAACAAATAGTTTAAGAAGGGATTTGGATCGAACGCTCATACTTGACGAAGAAAAATATGCAAGACAGCAAGACAAAAATTAAAAGTTCTAAATATGTCCCTCTCACTGTGGCACTCTCATGTATTTGCTCTTTATGCTGAGTTGCGTAAAGTGTAGTGAAAAATTCAATTAAATCCGGAGCAACAACAAATTAAATTGAAACTTTCGGAAATTGATTTCTTATGAGGTCAAACACTCGCCTATACTGTGCCATATAGGCTCACATTTTCTGCTCAAAAAACCATTCAGAACTCAATGTGCGCACATTAAAAGGTAATATCACCGCTAGCTGTACTTGCAAGGCGGTCAAGCGAAGCAAATCGAAAGAGCGCCTAAAAATCAAGTGAACCTCAACAACAACAACAAAAGAAATAAAATATTTATTAAGCATAAACATAAGTCATAAATGAAAGTTTGGCCTTCATTAAACGCTGTCTAAGACCTCCAAAAACAACAACTAGTCGCCTTATTTTAGTTTCTTCAAATTACTATTATTATTATTTATTTTGGTAGCCTAAGTGAGTGCAGCGCAAGCAAGTTAATATTTGAACTCTAGCAACAACAACTACAAATATTAAATGTGCGCTAACAAAGCGGAAGAAGCCAGTGCAGTTCAGCATGTATTTGTATATATATACTTGTAAGTATGTATGTGTGTGCGCGTCCATATTCTCGTGTGTATTCACACGTCCAATTTCAGTTTCAAACGCTCGGCTTAGCAGCTGGTATCGCACCACTCGCCGGTATAGTCACTTGCCTCAACCTGCCCAATTGGGCATAGCAGGTTGTATTGCTGCCATAAGTTCTTTTCACTTTACTTTGACTTCTAGTATGCGAAAGCATGTTCATGTGTGTGTGGGTACGTAAGCATAGCAGTTACGGTTAATTTCTCTTTTCACTTTATAATAAGCATTCGCTTTTGCTACCGTTGTTGCTGCTTCTATATACAATACCTATATCGAGTTGCTCTTTTCAGACTTGTTGTTGTTTGCTAGTTAGTTGCTTTTATAGTTGCCGGTGGATTGGTGAGCATGCAAGTGCACGCATATTAATTTGAAAATTTTCGACGACGGCCAAAAGGGCAATTGGCACTTGTGCATAAGCGAGCAGCTTGTTGAAGGAATGAAAGCGTAAGCTTGTGGGTTTACAAATATTTGTGCTCGGGCCATGTAAATGGCCGGTAAGAAATTTAGTTTTGAAAGAATTTAAATATAGACAATATTATATTTCTGAGCAATACTTGCAACACTTGAATGTTTACTGGAGCAAAAAAACAAATTTTCGAGAGAATGATTCCTAAGTAAAAATTTGTAAATTTTTTGAAGTAAAACTTCAAAGTCGAAATATTTACCAACGAATTTCGAAATTTATAATAATGTTTTCAATAACTTATTTTCGAACTCCAATGAAAAATATGTCGATCTTGGAGGTCAACTTCAAGAAACGTTGAACAATTTTATAAAGGGCTATCGAAAAAATTTGGTTTAGTCTCTTTTAGATGTGTTAAGAAGCTACGGTCCAAAAATCGCCATTTTTCAAATCCGGAAGTTTGTTGGAGTATTCATAAGGGATTGAGAAGAATCCTAGAACAAGCTTGAAAGGTCTAATAAAGGTTTTCTTAGTTTTTGGATACAATATTTACTGAATGATTATGATTCCTGATACTGGAAAATTAAACACCCTGTAACTTTAATAGCGAGTTTCTTTAAATATTCTCTTATAAGCATAACTCCAATGATGTGTGTACCACTTGGACAATCTGGAATAGCTCCAATGAGCTACGACGTTTGACAATTAAGTAATGAGACTGATTTTATTTCCGCGCTTGTGGTAAACCTGTGACCTTAAAGTTCCCTTTCTTTTTTTTCGGCATCCCTTCCCTTTTCATTGATATATGTACCATCGCTCTAGCTTGTTTAGTTCGCCTGCTGCGTCAAGTTGAGTAGACGGGTGTTTGGAAAATGGAAAAACGAAATTAAGAGCAACGTCGCGATAAAATTTTGTGCCAGATTGGGCGAAACAGCTTCGGAAACGTACACTAAAATTGTAAGAGGGTATGGTGATAGTGTTCTTAGACCCGGAAACCAAACGCCAAAGCTCACACTGGTTGCCTCCGCCTGCCCCCCGCCCGAAAAAAAGCTCCCATGAGCAAGTCGAAGGTGAAAACGATGATTATTGCCTTTTTGGATAGCCGTGGAATCGTCCACAAAGAATTCATTCCACCGGGGAAAAGGAACCCATTTTGAGTCGATTACGGACATCCAGGCGGCCGTGACGAGGGTTCTTGCGGACATCCTTGTCGAAGCGTTCCAGAAATGTTACGAAGCTGGAATCGCAGTATAGCTGCCCAAGGGGACTACTTTGAAGGGGATGGCAGAGTTGTAGAATAATTTTCAAATATACGGTTTTTATGGAATCAGTATCATTACTTAATTGTCATACCTCGTAAGTACTCATTTATCAACAAAACGTTTTGAGACCCACACATATCTGCTAAGAAGACAGCTTGCTTGGTTGGATAAACGTGAGGACCAAGGTGTTTCTATCTTATACCCGTAAAGACGAGATAATCAAGAATGAGGTGTATACATAATTTTCTCTAAGAACTTCCTTATTCGCGCAGGCATCGCTTTGGCGGTTATAGCCGAGCATTGAGAAAAAATAAAAAAAGTCTTTTCGTATTTCTAATCAAACTTCAACTTATTTTTTTATATTTATAATAATAAATAAATAAACAAATATGTACCATTTGGGTCGACTACTTTTTTCCATTTTTCTGCCAAAAACATTATTCCATCAGTGTAAAACTTTTCTGGTTTTTCGGCAAAAAACTGCGACGAGTAATTTTCATAGGCTTTTCTTGTAGCTAACTTTACACCATTAAGCGAGTTCTGCATTGACCGAAACAAATAATAGTCCGATGGTGCAAGGTCAGGCCTATATGGTATACGCATCAAAAGTTCCCAGCCAAGCTCACACAGTTTTTGACGAGTCATCAAAGATGTGTGTAGTCTAGCGTTGTCCTGATGGAAGACGAAGCCCTTTCTGTTGATCATTTCTGGCCGTTTCTTTCGATTGCTTGCTACAATCTTATCAGTTGTTGACAGTAAAGTGTAGAGTCAATCGTTCGATCACACTGGAGTAGCTCGTTGTGAATGATTCCTTTCCAATACCACTAAATACTCAGAATAACCTTTAGAGGCGTTAATCCTGGCTTTGCGACCATTTGCTGAGCTTCACCACGCTTGGACCATGATCTCTTTCGAACATCATTGTGTATCTCCTGTTATCATTCGCTTCAGAAATGCAGTAGGTGATAACTTATTGCCTTTGACTTTTGCTTCTCCCCCAAAGGCACTGCCAGTGATCAAGTTCCCCTTTGAGCTTCAAACGTCGCATGACGTTATCATTATCCAAAAATCTTTGAATCTATCTACCAAGCAGTCAATGAGAGTTTCCATTTATTTGATTTCTGGAAACTGCAAACTCAAGCCAGTCTTCAAATCTTTGCCGATTTTATCAAACAGAGGAATGTACACTGAGACCCTGTTGTATTCTTCGCAACTTCTCACGCAGAAATATTCGCGTTTTGTTTTTCGGCCGCAGATTCTTAATTTTTTTCGTCAACTTTCAGTTCTGCAGCCATTTTTTTTGTGCCTAAATAAATCGAAAATGTTCCTCAGCTTTTTGTGTTCGATTTCAAAACGTAACAAGCAGCAGATTCTTTCGGAAAAATCACACTGAGTGAATGAGTTAGAGATAGAATATCACATAGGCAAAAAATCCCAATTATAATACTCGTATAAATGGATATTTGCACACGGCTGCTATGAGTATCGTTGCTTTTCTGGTGTTTCCTCATTTTTTCAGTTACTAATGTTTCTATGTTAGAAAACTTGGAGGACAAACCATGGAGATTGTATCAATTGAATATATCACACAATAATATTTCTTGTAAAACTTATGAGTTGGTTAGTCTGTAGTCCATTTCTCTTGTCTGATATTAATTTTAACGGTCCCGCTTGCTCAACCAGGCAGTTTAGCCTTTTAATTTTACAATTTCCTAAAACAAATTTTAAATTAAATCAACCATTCCGCCATATATGTCACGATTTCAATTCTCATTCTAGCACATTTGACCTAACAGACTCACTCTATACCATTAAAATATTATTTTATCTACTCTTAACAAATAACATTTAAGAATAATAAACGTACTTTAACCTTATTCTTAATTTTGGCTATTGAAATTTTTGTTTCTGTAGCCGATCAGCTTAAGATCGCAACGCTTAAAACTCTCTTGCGCCCCTCGCGTTGGTTGGACGGGAAGCGGGTAATTGCTGGGTATTATTAGAAAGGTGGATCAACCTTAAAATTGCATTATAAATTATTGCTACGATTTTAATATACTTTTCACAGAGAAATTTTGTAACTATTCTGTCAATTTATAATAGGCTGGTGTGTTTTTTGGTTCACTTTTGAGAATTCTAAGAAATTAATGTCAACAGTTTGGCTGCTTCCTCCCAAGTGGGAGTTTTTGAACGGTATGGTAAAGACACATTCACGCTTTTACGCTTTCCGGCTTCAGTGTGTTTAGATTTTTCATTAGCTTCAGGGTTTTCGTTAGCATTTTTTCAAGTTGATTGCTAACAACAACAATAATATATGTTGTATGTATACAAACTGTAGAAATACCTTCGAGTTGTTGTCCGCTTGTTGTTTTGGTTGTTGGCTATAACGCGTGCCAAATATTAAAATCATTTGCTTACGCTCGCCAACGCCAGCTTTCCACAGCTGCAAACAGACATTACAAACCAACAGCGAGAACTTTACGATGTAAGTAAACGGAGGCCACGTAAATAATTGGCCGAAAAGTGAATCGCTTATGGCAATCGACGCAGTGGCTGTACATACACACAAACTTCTACATATATATATGTGTGATATATTATATACTATATGTGTGTACACATGTTTAGGTAAAAGTATATTTGTAGTGAAAATGGCAGTTCAAGTTGAAGACCCCAAACGGTTCATCAACCGTGGCAGCGTGTTTAGCGGCAAGCACGTACCAGCTGCCCAGCCATATTTACCAATACACACATACACACAAATATAGAAACACATACACACAAATATACAAACACATACTGTGCCACGACTTAATGAGTTGATTTAAATGATTCTGCTCGGCCGTAAAAGCGTCAAAATGAATTCTGATGTGGCTTATTAAGAGCGCCGGCGCGCCAACATGCCAAACGCACACACAATCAGACATACGCGGTTACAACTAGAAGAATTTGTATTCGTCTCGCTAAGCATTTATGACATTTCGTGTGCGTTATGAATTTTTATATGCAATTCTATTGTTTTGGTCGTTGCCTTTCGGCGCGCTCGCTTTTGTTTTTCGCAATTTTATTAAATATTCAATGGCAGTTGGCAATTAAATTTAACCGCTGTGCCGCATGTGCCTTAAGGAGTCGTCGAATTGTGGTTTGGCAGTGCAGTGAGCTTTAGTGGAGTGCAAGGGGGCTCATATATACATACATATGCTCATTAGCATATTCATCGCGTTTGCCAGAATTTCTCTTGGCACCGTTGACCATCCATTGCGGACGCGAAGAAAGTGAATACTTTGCCTCTAGTTGGTGATGTGCGAAATTCCAATGAACTATAGCGGCAAGCAAGCCAAAACTTGAACTTTTAATTTATTGAAAATGTGGCATTTTACTTTCGAAATATAGAAATAGGAAAATTAAATCAGAAATTACTCGTAGGCCTTGACTTTAATCAGCATGCGATCATTAAACCAAACCATTTTTTCTAGACTAAGCTCTCATAAATCTGGCATTTTAAGGGTGTTTTCATAGGGACGCTACAAAAGTAGACCGGTATGGACAGCAAACGACGCCATATTTTTCAGCTCTTTTGACATTTTTCTTCAGTATGGTTTGCCATTTCCTCATGGAAAGACTTACGATCCAACAACAAGCCGAAATTATTAAAATTTATTTATTATTCAACAAAAACAATGATCACATTAGCGTCTAATGATTACTAAATAATAGTCACTGGCCTTTTGCAGCACTTCATTACAGCCTCAATGTGAGCTGTCACTTACATCACCCCCACCGATGACAGCAACAAATCGCAGTTTAATTACAAGTCAAGTAATTTGTCAGAGCGATGATTGCACGTCGTTAAAATTAAACCCTGGCTAGTTTGTATTTGACTAGCTACCTCTTTTGTGCTACAATATTTTTCGCCATTGAAATATTTAACCTAATATTGTGTGTAATTTTTTGCTAATAACAACTAACAACAGCTTAAATTCCGGATCTATAAAACACCTTTGTTTCTTAAATCACTCAAGTTATACAATATTCATTCAACCACAGAAACTAAACAAAGCAATTCGCCAATTTTTCACTCAAGCCTTAATTGCGATTTGAAACAACCGGCAACAATTTGAGATAAATGATACACCAAATGACATAATGACATAATGACACGAAATACTTAAAATTGAGTTTAGGCTAACAAATGTCGTAATATGTTCATGTATATTTATTTGGCAAAAAAGTAACGCAATTTACTTGTAGACTAATGAAAATGACTTAATGCTTTGGAAAAAATAACATTTTGTACTCTTTTTAATGGTTGTTATGTGTTCTGCCTATGCACCTAAATATGATGTGATGTGCCTAATGAGTGATATGGCTTGAATAGGTCTGTTGTTTTATGAATATTAAGGTTGTTATTACAACTTCATGTGTTCATGTGTAGTAAACTCATGAGATAAAGAGATGTGTTCATGTTATGTGCTCATGTTCATGATGCAGGCTTGTTAGATTCGCCATTTTGATTTCTGTTCGCTCTTCAAAGTCATCAAGTTAAATTTAATACTGAGTATATTTTTACCTCAACTTTCAAAAGATGGAAAATCTAAAACAGTTGATTGATTGATTTAAAATCTTGAATCTGATTGAATGCATCATTTGTATAAATGATGTGATGCCTTGCTCAAGTGATCAAAAGGAGTAAAATTTAACATGAAGTAATTAGAGCCTTGGTGTAAGCCAAGGTCATGTGATATAAATTAATATGATATATAAATTTAGGTTAGATTAGGTTATTCTGCTAGGCTAGTAAGCCACGCATAGATCAGTTTGGTTCTTTGTGATACCAGATGGATTTCACTTGCTAAATCTGACTAAGTTGACTACTCCGCTTAGGATGCCTGCGCTTGACGCGAATTTTAGACTCTGCGGCCTCACCGTCGATACCTCCTCCATTATCTGGGGACGCCAGTGTTTTGTGGCCTGGCACCCAGAGGATAAATTTTCCAAAATATTTAAGAAATTTTCACATAATCATGATGTAAAATAATCATAGAAGAGTATTATGTGTGATATTACTATGCCACTAATTATGAACATAATGCTTTATAATGTATTAAATAATTGTTCGTGATATGAGGTGTAATATACATGAGATGTCGTTTAATGTTATGTACCATAACATAATAACTAATAGTTTATGGGATATGATTTCAAAAGGTCAGACGAGACATGTTAAAATGTGACCTTTTTTCATTTTTTATCATTACTGTAACGCCATAGTAATTCATCTTTATGTGACTTTGTTCGATCAGGTGTGATGATGAGTGGTATGTGATAGGCGTTGAAATTTGTTAAGATGTGACTTTTTTATTTTTTATCATTTTGTGAATTGATATTTCGAAGCTTGATTGCGTGAAGTGTGATTTATAGGCGATAATGGCGAGACTGTTATGTAAAAAAAAATATATAGCGAAGTATAGTATTGCATGTGATATATAGTCAATTAATATGATAAAATAATATGATGTTTTGATGTGATGAACTTTGTTTAATAGTTAGGAACTTTTCACATGCATTTATATGGGAAGGTGCTAAAAAGAGGCTTCAGATTATGTAATGTGACATTAGTTTAAAGATTGTGGTGTGATGACCTTTGTGATTTGTGATGTGATATGACTTTATTCGAGCTTCATTGAGGCTTTATATGATCTGATCTGACATTAGTTTTGGTGATGTGATATGATGCAAATTGTTATATGTTTTGATAATATAAAATCAATCGATCAACCAGGCTGGAGCAGCTCATAGTGGATGATTCCTTTCCAGTCCCTCAAACACTCAGCATTAGTTTTCGAGACGTCAATCTTGGCTTTGCGATCATTTGTTGAGCTTGGACCATGATCCTTTACCATTCGCTTCAGAAATGGTCCGATTTCATTTCGTTTTCACAGACACATTATGTGGTACCCAAATATCGAGCTTCTTTTTTAGCCAGCCTTTTTTAAATGGTTGAAAACTGTTTGGTAATGAATGTTAAGTTCCTTAGCAATGTCATGGCTGCTTTATTATCGAGACACATCTTTCACATCGAAATTTCCAGAATGGAAACGAGCGAACCATTGTTGTGCTACATGAACTAATACAGCATTGCTTCCGTAAGCTTCACAAATTTCATTGGTGATTTGCGTGGCATTATTTAGCGAATTTCTTCATTACTTTCACTCATTTTTGAACAGCTGTAACCTTTTTTCAACTCCCCCGAATTTAATTTCGTTTCTGGTTAAATGAAGCTTAAAATCTTAACTTTCCAACACTATATGATATGACACAATGTGATTGGAGATATGCGACTGCAATGACACCTATTGACAAAATACGAAAATACTTTTTCGACCAACCAATACATATGGCATGTTATATAACAAAATATGTCATAATGGGCTATAATGTCTGAAATAAAAGTAGGTGGGGCAAGTTAAGACGTGATTTGATATTTTGGAATATTATTTAATATAATATAGAGACGGGTGAAAAGATATCATTTTATATTTATATAAAATCAAATGTTCATATGATGAAATATTGATACTTATGATTCAAAGTCATATGGTTAGATTTTTCATAAATTAAATCAGTCATGGTGTGATATGGAAACATGGGACGAGATGTAACTGTATACTATAGGACTGTATACTATAGCACTGCTTTGTATATTATGAAGATAATATGATGTTTCAATTAATACATATGACGTGATGTCAAATGATAAAGTATCAAATGCTGTGATTGGATTTAGTAAGGTAGAATTAAAAAGACGAGCTAATGAGATAGGATGTTAGAAGTAGTAAAATATTCCAATTTGTTTTTTGGTTGTGACACTTCCTAAGTAAATTCGATGTCATTTATGGTCAAAAATGATATAGAAATATAAGAAGATTTTCAAGAAATATGTTGTAATATGATGCAATATTATGGGATAAAATGTGATGTGATGTGGTAAAACAAAAAAATCACCAACAAGATTCGATTACAAGTCTTATTCAAATTAAGTGAAGAAAAAGTACGACAAACTGAAATAATTTTGACCCTGAACTGTACTAAATGACATTACATAAAATACAACAAAAAACAATTTACATCGAGTGATTAATTTTAAGCTTATCATGAAGCATTCAGCCAATTCAGTTAACTGTTCTCCAAAATAATTGACACGTCGCAAATACACAACAATTATCTAATAAATCTAAGCATATTCTCTACTCGTATACTGAAAATTACCTCTGTCACAACTACAACAAGCAAAACCAACAGCACAAAATTAGTCAACAAGCATTTGCAGTTAACTAAAGTAGACGAGCAAATTAATAGTCACTTTAATGGGCGAGTGGACAGGCAAATTAAACAAACGCTACTTTCTCCGGCTGCAAGCGAGTGCTGGCGCTGATGACCATGCCAATGGCCAAATAGTTGGTTAGACGCCTAAGCTTACAACACGCAGCGACAAAGCGATGGCGGTAGACGCGTGTGTGCGTGTTTGTTTGTCTGTTTAAGCAGTGGCTGGTGAGCATATCTTTGGAATATTTGCTAAACGCGCATTTACATAATTGCCCACTAACTATTGGCTTAGCACTAACCAGTATGACCTCAATTCTTAAGACAAAAATATGAGCGACAACAAAAATGCGCGTGGAAGCTGGAAGGTAGAAGTGAAGAAGATGACATTTGAATATTCACATATATGTATGCATAGCCTTAGCATCAGCATGAATGGAAATATAGATGGCAATAATTTGCAAAACAAATTTGCGAACTTTGACTGTTAGTAGAATAAGAGAAGGAAACTTATATACTAAGGATCCAATAACGTGTACTTTATAAATCAAAATAATGACGAAATTGGCCTCACAAATCTATTTGGTCCATACACTGTTTGTATTTATAAAAAATCTACTTTAGAAGTTAAAAGAGAAATCTGCTCAGTCTTTGTCCGAAAACCGAGAATACGTTCGTCCGAGAGTAAGAGTTTGTTCCTAAAAAATGATGAAGGAATCTCTTTTGAGACTGGAAAGTTTACAACAATTCAAAAGAGTTTCTCTACTTGCTTCTTAAAACATATTGTGGACCTTTTTCCTCCTCTGAATATTTTGCATCTATGTATATCGACTAATATATAACAAGGAAGAATAACGTTGTGATTCTAGCTTGGAAGACAAAGAAACTCGTGGGCGATGAACATTAGTGCCAAATCCATGAATAACTCGCAGACTTTTGGGGAGTCTCTAAAGCGGCTATTTCAAACAAGGAAATGGGGTATCATATGAATTGAAGCCAAAAAACGTTGAAAATGGTTTTTCATGTCGGTGGCTTGAACGCTACAAAAGATGTCGGTTTTAGATCGAATTTCTACTGTTGATCCGAATAATTTTCAAGTTGTTACGTCAATTTGATCTTGTAAGGATGTAGGCCAAGATCTTTTTGTAAAATTCACCACAACGACATCATAGAGATGCCCAACGCTTGAGAACGACGTGTAAAAGACTAATTTGGGTCCTCCTCAATTGATGTGCAGCAGCACTTTTCTCCACACCACGGGCACTTCTTTGTCTCACTGGCACGAGTACATTTTGTACTGTGGATTCAAATTTTCCCACTGGACGCTCAATTTTTTATGACAGGACGATTATGACAACCCTAAATTGGAGGTAGAGCTCTTAAAGTTGAGGCCACTGGCTTCGCATTTCGATAGTAAATTTTAATAATTTTGACTAGTTGTTGGATCGTAAGTCTTTCCGTGATGAAATGGCAAACCTTACTGAAGGGAAATGTCAAAAGAGCGGAAAAAATATGGCGTCGTTTGCTGTCCCTATGGGTCTACTTAAAGGGTAATAGAGCCTCATTGAATCGCTTTATAGAGCATTTGAAGATAATGGCCGAAGAAAATAAGCTCTGTTAAATGCAATCCTCTTACCCGAAATTCGGTTCCCTTGGAATTATACAAGTATAATTATTTTACAATTAACCGATTAACCGTACTTTAATAATTAAGCTGAGTAATCGTTATTTAAACTGTAATCAAACGGACGGATTAAGATTTGAACACTTTAACAAAAATATTTTATATGATCAAGATTTGTTCAAGTTTAAAAGCCACATCAATTTAAATACTTAACACTAATTAAATCGGTAGGCAATACAAAATTTAACCAATTTTATAAAAGAACCGTAATCCACTTAATAATTTCCACCACCGATTCTCCAAAAACGATCACCATAAATGCAAAGTGCATAAGTACCGCTAATCTTTCTGCTCACATTCCAACACAGACTTTATAGCATTAGTTGTTAGTGTTTTGTGCTCAATATTTTCCCTCCTGCAATGCCATTTCGCCGAGTTAATATTTCAGCTGTCCAACAAGCGCGACTAAACGCCTTTAATGTTCTCTGAAAGCGAAGCATTTATGGGTTGTTTGGTCGGCGCTGCGCTCGAGTGCAGATGACGCCATGGCGCTCCACACCACACGTGACCAAGTTTGTGGCCGCGGCTGTGGCTGTGAGTGTGGCCTCACTTGCATCTGCATAATGTTGGCGCTCAATATGCCATGCTTGTGCGCTGCGCAGGCGGTGCAGAGGATCTGTCATAACGGAAATAAGCTTTTACAAGTTGGCAGGTGTTGAATTTGCCTTTACGGTTGCTTTTTTGTTGGTTTTTGTTAATAAACATTTTTGATTTGTGTGTTTTGGTGGCGGATGTGTGCTTGCGCCGAAATGATTTTATAGTTTTTGGCGGGAATATATTCAAAGAATGCGCACTTTCTACGCTTATTCGTCGCTTTCAGTGTGAATTATGGAATTTGCTCATGAATTACTGCTTTAATTTAATTAAATATTATACATATATATTTTCTTTTTTAATTCACTGTTGAGTCGGTACAAAGGTAAATGCAATTAGACAAGAAATTTTTATCAAATTCATTTTCATTCATCTGCTAAGACGCTATTTGGTAGTGATGAGGTTTTCATGAAGAAAATAGCGAATTACTAAAGCGTTAGGAATTAACTACCACGCCGCCTGTTGAACTTTCTCGAGTATCTTTGCACGTGTGAAATTTTCTGGTGTTGTAGAGCCAGAAGACCATTTCGGTGATTGACCCCATCTTTTGCCAATGGTATACAACAGTATAAGCCAATCGATGCCTATTTTGCTCTCTGTTCGATATTCGGCTTCCATGAAAGCTTTCTATTCAGGATGAGTCCTAGATATTTCACTGTATCGGTAGCTTGCATACAGATGTCTCCCATTTGTGGCAGCAGTGCCACCGGGATCTTTTAAAGGCGATATAAGAAGCATCATCTTAAAACTCTCACTGAGACTTTTTATGCACAATATAGCAAAGCCCATAAATACTAATTTGGCTCTTACTGTTAAAATAAATTTTAAATATTTTATATTGGGACTGATTTTTATTTTTGGTGAATCTTAGCAACTACCTGCCTGAAACTTGATACATAAACAAGAAACAAAACTTGGTTTATACAGTATTTCTGGCATATGATCAGCATCAAGAAATGTTCGAAATCGGTCCATGACCGATATAATATAGAAAATATTAGTTTAATTTGTGATCTATCTCCATGAATTTGAGTGGACACCTTATTTATATGGCAGTAGGGCTGTCTCGTGGCCCCTTAGGTATATAACTTAATGTAATATTATTTTAGAGGTCATTTGCATATCAGAAAAAATCCTGTTTTTGTGATTTTTTTTACATGAAACATTTTATTTAATAAATTGTTGTCGTAGTAAGTAGTCCAGAAGGACTTTCAAAAGCGTGTCTGGCGGAGATTAAGATAATCTGCTTAAAATTACATTAAATACCAAATCCATACAAAATTTTATTACAATGGATGAATGGAGAACTAAATAAAATTTTGATTTTTGACAATATGGGGGCTTCCCAAAAAAGCAAGTTTTTCGTGAAGGAAATTACACTTCAGAGTGTTTTTAACGCGAAATTATTACCAAAAGTCTTATTTCTGCGTTCATTATCTAACAAATACTCGTACATATGTATATGTATGCAAAAATATCAAGTTGATCGGTGGCGCCATTTCGGATAAATTTTTTTCACCGGCTCTGACAGCAGAGTTTTGAGAAAAGCCTATTTACGATATGGGATCCGATTATACTGTGTTAAAAAATGCTTACAAATGTGCTCATATCTCTTAAACTATTTGCGCTATACGTTTTAAATACTCGAAGCATATTCTTAAATATAATATATTTACAACCGATATACATGTGTGCAAAAGCATTGAAATTTACTCAATAAAAATGTATTGTCAAGTATGTTCTTAGTGCCAAAGTTAGATCCAAATCCGACTATACCCTCTGCAATAATTTCATTTTCTGTGGTTGGCTTTTGGTTAGTGGGGGAGTTATATATGAAATCAGGCTCAATAATTTTGCTGTAAATAATAATTTTCATTTTAGTTTTTTTTAATAAATAACTATTCCTGACGTCTTTATTTATAAGTTTTTTCCATTCGTTCTGAGAGGTATGTTATGCCAGTAATCGCCGAAGTTGATTCTTTATTAAAAAAATTAATCATATTAATGACAACAATTCTGTTTCTTGCAAAATTTGAAAAAAAAATGTTTAAGATTTCATAGAGATTTTGGGCAAATATATCTACTATAATTAACAATTATATGAACTGACTTTTTCAAATTAAACATACGGGACAAAAAACCCATGATTTGTTCTTCCACAATTGCGACCCTTTTCGACAGATGTTCTCACGCAAACGCCTTAATACTATGTTCGGACCGACATTGAAAACATTTTGAAAACACATTTGTATGTTGTGGAATGTAAGTCGTTCGGACCGACAATGTGTGTTTTCGATGAGTTTTCAGTGACAACTTTCAATACGGGGATTCTCTTGCTCTTTCATGATGACACAAAATGTAAAAATCTTATACCGAAATATGCAAGGCCAAGAGAGCACCCATTGCGAATCTAGTGATATATGACGGCACGAAGATATACATGGGTTTTGGTCTGACATATTTTACAGCCATTGCAAATAAATTTTTGCGTGTGTTTGTTGTGCCGTTGCACCAAGAAGAAAATTCTGCAATTGGTGCACCGTGCAAGGGTTTTGCAAAAACAAGAGAATCCCCTTAACAGTGAGCAGCTGTATTTGTATAAGGAATGTAAGCAAATATCAAGTGACAATTTAGGGCCGGCAAAATATGTCTTCCAAAAAAATCGATTAAACTAGAGCAGGCACCGATTATTATGAGTGGAATGTAAGTTTTCAAGTAGTTTTCAGCGAAAACTGTGTTTTCGTTTGACAAATTGTACATGGACGAAAACACAAGTTTTCGTGCGAAAACCGGTTTTTCCCACAAAAACATGTTTTCGTTGTCGGTCCGAACATAATATAATACGGCTAAATAAACTCCTTATTGACCGTATGTACCTATGGAACAAATTCATGTTGCACCAAACCACGAATATCGAAAAAAAACAATGAGCATCACTTTCACTTTTCAGCATCTTTGGCGTGGCTTTTTGGGTTTCGGCTTGTTTTTTCACCTCCATTTCGTCAAATTCTTGAACCCCTGTCTCATTGGCAGATGTAATGCTCTCCATAAATGTAGGATCGAGATCCGCGCGATAAAAGTACACAAAAAGACAATTTCACGGTACTCCTTATGAAAAAATTCAGCTTTGTTGGTACGAACGAGCTCTCTCGTCATCTCTCTAATCTGATAATTTTCAAGCTTCACATCTTTCATTTTTTATATTTTCTTCAGTTGAAGAGGTCGAAGGTCGTCCAGAACGAAGTATGTCTTCAACGATCTCTCGACCGTCCTTGAAGGCTTCGTATCAATCGTAGGCTTATGTTTTTGATAAAACTTAATGACCGTAAGCCTTTTTTCATTACTCGCAGGATTCCGCGATGAAATTTGGTTAGAAATATAAAATTTGAGGGAAATTCTTTGTTCAGTATTTTTGTCCATTGTAAAAATCGCAACGCACCGTTTAGATGTAGCAACTTAAAGGATCGTCTCAGTGTGACCCTCTGAAAAAACTCTGATTTTTGCGACTTTTTTATGTTAATTGGAACATCAATCCAATTTTTTTTAGTAAAAAAATACAGTGACGACGAATATAAAATGATTTTTTATGTTTAATTATTTGGTGTATAATAGCTAAATAAATGGTTGAAATGACACTTAAAAAAAAAGGTCCTGTACGGTGTCCACGATTGCGCCCACAATTTTGGTCTAAAAAAAATTTAAAAAATATATTAATTTGGCAGCGGTTTTAACGAAAAGGATCAAATTTTGTCCTTTTCTTCGTTAGTTTTTCGTAGGAAAAAAATAAAATAAAAGTTTCCATAGCGCGATAGCGAATGACATTAAAAATGTTCTATTCAAATTTGAGCTATATGTCTTCAAACCTCTTCCTCTGAGAGTGGAAACCGTTTTGAAAACGCCACCCGTACTATTCCCTTTCTACAAGAAACGCTTTGGCGGCCGTATTAATTTGAATTTCGATTTCAAATTTTTATTATACTCGTAGTGGAAAATCGTTTTGTTTCGTTGCATTACTACCCGATAATTTCTCGAAAATTTCACACTGAGACGATCCCTTAAGCAGCTGCTGTAAACAAACTGGTTGACAGAAATAGTTTTTTTGACATATTATTTACCCAAAGATTTTCAATTATAAATTCTGGGCCCTTTTTTGTAACAATGAATATATAGCCATGTATAAAATTTAGTTAAAATTTTAAAATTAGTCGTCTTCTAAATTTCCTATAGATGCTTATATGAAATGCCAAAGACTGCCTAAATATATTAGAAGATATCAATGCACGCACAAAAATTAAAACAAATATTTCCCCCAACAATTTTTATGTATGATAAGTATATAGGAAATATATACATATGTACGAAAAAGTATGTGGAAGTGTTCAATATAAATTCATAAAGCATGTGTCAAGTGAAAGTTCTGCTAGTTAAGCTGACAAGCCCAACGACAAACAAATGCACACGCACACCTATGCACCTGTATAACTACCAAATATATGGGCATATGTAGGGTATATAAATATGTATATGCGCTCATCATGCCTGGCGGCAGTGTCACCGATGACACATATCGCTGCCGAGAGTAAACAATTTGGTGCGAAGTAATTGAATAGCAACAACAACAGCAACAATATATTTCACTGCTTCGGCTGTGCTTTTAAGTGACTTGACAATAACGGACAATTTGCTGCGTTTCATTCACAAAGCGCACCCAAAAACTACACACTTTGCTTCGATATTCTTGCTAGTTTTCTTTTTTCTAATTTCTTTCGACGCTTTTACTACTTAAGCACATAATTGCAGCGGATAATTAAACGAAACGTTTGCTCAAAATCAATACACGTACTGCGGGTGATTAAGCGGTTTAAAGCAAAGCGCGGTGGCACGCCGCTGGTGGAAGTGGAAGCGGAGTTAATTTCTGGTTGGCCATGTGTGTGCGCATACATTTTTGGAAAGTAAAAGTTTAGTTCTACTTTCTTGCGACACGCATATGCACGCACGTGAATACGTGATTTTTCGATTACGTGCGCGCCTACAACGAATTTTGTTTGAAATATCAAAACGAGTTCGTTGCTTAAGTCTTTTGTGTCAATGCTTGGAATTTGCTATTTTTGTAGTAGAAAATTTTATTTTGCTTGGAGTTTCTAGGTTTCAGTGACCTGATTAAAAACATTAATAATTATAAATGTTTATAGATATATATGTATGTTTTATATATATATTTATATACATATTTACATGTATCTTGGTATATGTATGTTGTGCAAAACCAACCTACTCGCTTTACAATTCACAATTGTCAGTGATTATTTAACCTTTTAATGGCCACTTGTTGGCTCTGCTACAACAATATTAAAAAAAATACAACAACAATGCTTGCGGCCAAGCAAAACCTGCAAAAATGCTGCTCAGAAATTTCACCGACCAAAAATTCCAACCTCCGATTTCTGTCATTTCTCTTCCGAACACTTTTTTGTAAGCTTACACACATACAAGCAAAAGCACAGAAACATACCAGCGCAAAGCACTGTGCACATGCAGCGCGCCGCAGAAGAAAGGCGTCCATCCAACAACAACAAACACGCAGCGTGAAACAGAAAGGGCGCGTCGCCTGCCCAAAGTCTGTATGAAAGAATGCAAAACAACAACAACAATGACAGCCAAGAAAGCAGCGCAGCGTTGCGCGTCTACAAACAAGTTTGACATTTGACATTGCAGCCGCTGGTGGGCAAAGCTGCGGCTGGCGCAAGCAGCCACCAGCTCGCCGCGGGATGCGCTATGCATCGTTGTGTGTTGTGTTTATGTATGTTAGTATGCATGTGTGTCCACAATCCACTTGTGCCTGTGAACCAATACTGGTTTCGTTTGTCTTGCCGCTGCGAGGGCTGTTGGCCTTTCGCCGACTTCGTAATTCTTTCTTCGCATCTTTTCATTGATAGTCAACTGCTTCGATTTCTGGTTGTTGCTGTTTTGTTTTTGTTATTTTGTTTGTGTGTTATTTTTTAATTTTTATTTATTGTTTGATTGTAGTCTTCACTTTGATTGCGCTTATTAAATTGTCACTATTTATTGTTGGAAAATTGATGAAGCGTTGGATTGTGTTACGTGCGGTCATATCAATGGGTGTGGCGGCAGCTGAATGAGCCTTCATTAGCGCGCTTAGTGTTATACTCTTTTTCGATACGGAGTCACATGTGAAACTTTCTCAATGTTTTTTTTTTTTTTTTGATTTTTTTCATTGGTCATAAAATTAATCAGAAATATTTGTAGCTTATTGCAAGTGTATAGCGTGGCAATAAAAAAAATATTTTTATCTGGTTTTTGTACTATTTCAAGCCAATTAATAAGGTAGTTAATAATTACATTTTAACATTTTTGCAGGCAGTCCGCAAAACAAAAAAATAGTTTACGGCATTAAAGCACATCTGTCCGGAACTATTGCCAATATTTTCGGGTATATATTCTGATATATATTATATGATAATAATTGTATTATTTTCGATATCACTCCAAGTAGGTGCCTTTAGATACTTAGTCATGCCCTTAGCTAATATTGATTTAATCTGAATTTTATGGATGGGTTTCTTATCAGCTTCTGTGGGCACATAAGCATCTTCATAACTATGCAAAAAAATCAAGAAAATATATCGCAATTTTGGCCTTAGCTCTAATTCTACAATAAAATGGTATCCTTTACTACCAGGACAGTATTGAATACGACGCAAACCCATCGAGTTTTCTAAATTTTGGAGTAAAAATCCTATTGAAATGTTCTTACACCCTGTCAAGAAAGTATGGCGAATTCTTCATTTCCCCCTCTCATCTCCCGCTTATATGGAAGACAGTTAAATTTTTTTTGCTAGGTTGGTACAACTGTCTTTAATTATGATGCCAAAAATTAGCGTGATCTGTTAACCAGTGTGTTTACATCAGCTGTTTATGTCAGCCGACCTCAGTAGTGTTGGTCGAATTTTACAAAATTTTTCAGCGTATTTGTGTTAAATTTTGGTTAAACACTCAACAAATATCATTGAGCAAGCACCGCATTACCCTGATAAGGCCGCATGTGACTTTTTCTTATTCTCCACACTGAAATACACGCTTCAACTCAATTGAAGACATCAAAACATAATCGACGCGAGAACTGAAGACCATCCCGGAAACTGCCTTTAAATAATGTTTTAACGATTGAATGAAGCGTTTATACATGTGCATCGCTTCAAGTGGATGTTACTTTGAAGGCGATAAAATAAATTTGGATGATGATTGAAAATTTATCGTTTTATTTATAAATTCCCGATACTTTCTTGACAAATTTCTTGGATTTTTCTTTATCAGAATTACTTCTACTAGCACTGTTCTTGGTTTAGCCTTATAAGAGTTTTTCTCTATAATTTGAGGTCTAATCCCGTGAAAAGTCTGGAGCAAGGTTGATGATTTCCAACAACTCAAAGAATTTGTATAAATATATAAAAGCCCTAGTAAAAGAAAATTCATTATTTTTCCAAAGAATGGTTTTAGTGATCGGGTTAAACTATATACTGTTAGAAGATACAATTTTTTATTATAAAACTTTCTCTAATAATTTTGGGATTCTACTTTTCATTGGGCGCTGTTTTACGTGGCGGGTCCCAAACCCAGCGCACAACCTTATGGAGGGAATGTTTCTTCTTCTCACTTTAGTCTTCTCACTTTAGCTCGCCTTCAAATGGATGTTCTTTGGCTACCCTGAGGATACTTCGTCTATGACCGGAAGTCATGAACTGCTTGACAGTCATAACTTCGAAGTCGTAGATAATTTCGTTTATATTAGAACCAGCTTCAACAACAGCAACAATGTCAACCTCGGATTCTAACGCAGAATAACTATTGCCAACGGTGCTACTTCGGACTGAGTAGGCAATTGAAAAGTAAAGTTCTCTCTCGACGAACAAAAACAAAACTTATACAGTATGCTATATGGAGCAGAGGCATGAGCGATGACAACATCTGATAAGTCGACGTTACGAGTTTTCGAGAGAAAGGTTCTGCGGAAAATGTATGGTTCTTTGCGCATTGGCATCGCATTCGATGGAACGATGAGCTGTATGAGATATACGACGACTTTGACATAGTTCAGCGAATTGAAAGACAGCAAAGATGGACACCAACAAAGAAAATATTTTATAGTTCATCATCGATAAGGTGGAAATGTAAACCAAGTAGTGCAAAGGCAGTAAGTATAAAAAGCGATAGGATAGGTCCTGATATTGTAACAGCCAATCACACCCAATTTTGATTTCGTTCCCGTAAATTGAATGTCCAAATCCAAATTCATCATCGACTCCGACCTTCATGTAAGCATATCGATTGCTCAGTAGCTAAGTATAGCATTGGAGAGAAATCTTTTGGAACCATTTATGTAAGTCGGAAAATAAAAATATGCTCGTCGTATGGGTGACACAAACTCATAAACCGCATTTTCATCTCCACTTCGATGCTAAATCGCACCAATTACGACCCATTTCTGAAGAGGATGGTTACTGGTGATGAAGAGTGGGGTACTTACAACACATGCGGACGTGGTTCAATCGCAGCAATACGGCACAAACTGTGGCTAAAACAGGACTGCCGATCAAGACGGCTATGCTGTGCATTTGGTGGGATTGACTGGAAATTGTCCACTAAGCTTCCTCCTTAAGACCAAACTTGTATTTTGGACTTGTATTGTCAATGATTGGGCAGTCTGATTCTGGCTTCGTCCAATAGGTGATGCATTTTGTCTAATCAGGATACCTACCTGCTCCTGGTTATAGCGAATATTTTTGCTGAGGGGAAATTTGTCATGAAATTATCTTCAAAATAAGAATGAAATATTGAACAAAACTGTAAAAAGTTAGCTCTAAGGCTTGAAGATAAGGCAGTAAAATGTTCTCGTCCTTTATTTTGGATTTGGGTTTAGTTTAGATATGCAAATTCCACGAAGGTTGAAGAGAGGGAAATCCCTCTTCTTTTACTAATAACATATATATTTGCTATCACAAGTTCCGTTACTTTTTAGCTTGCATTCTTTGGTACGTGAGAGAATTGTCAATGATTAAATTCTCGAAGTTTGAATGGTGCAATACTGTTCTAATTCGATCTTACGAATTATTAGGTCGAAAACAAAAAGATGGAGTTCAGTTCATTTGTAGCTAATTAGTATTTATGCTCTTATAAAAAGAATTAAAAAGTTAAATAATATTATTTTAAGCAATGAAATGTTCTATATTACTGATTGTTCCCTAAAATCGCACCTTTTGGTGAATTTCTTCTGCAGAAATGAGCTTCACATGGCATAATATGTAAACGACAGCATTTAAATGTTATTTGTTTTAATTTATTTTTGCCATTGTCAATTTATTTATTTATTCTATTTATTTAATGTGATATTTGTGCCTTGTTTTTGCACATTTATCTTATTTACCTTTTGCCAGTAATAAACTTTCAATGGCTCTCATGCTAACTTACAAGGAAACCATGACTAATAGCGAATTAGTTGAAAGCTTAACATCACGCACACATACACGCACATAACCAAAATGATACTTATGTGTTAAAAAATTTCGAACAATAAATTTTGCAGCGACTGCGACTCATAACAAATATTGAAGTGTAAACAACTCTTTCCTGTCTCTCCTCAACTACACACCTTCATACACACATTACATGAGATTAGGCATATGTGCACTTGGCCAACCGCCCTGCAGCCGCAGCAACAACAGCGGGGCTCCTTTCACTTTCACACAACTGTGCGTGGCCAAGAAAAAATAAAACCAACAACCTTTCTTTCAATTTTTTTCTCGATAAACGGCACGCATGCGCGGGCGATGCGCCATCGATAGTTTGGCTGACGTAGTGCATGGTTGTTGTTGGCGGTCGTAAGAAATAAGCATCTTCATTGCACCTTCGCACTTTTTATTCGTTTTCCTGGAATTTTTTTTTTCAGTTTTGTTGTTGTTGCTGTTGTTGTTGTTTTCACTTTTTATTGATGCCTCATTTCGATTTCGACGATTCAGTGCTGATGGGGCAGCCGGGCTTGCGTGCCAACTTGATTTTGTGGCCGGCAATAAAATGTTGGAACAATTACCTGATATTTGTTGTTGTTGTCGCTACGCATGCGCAGCGAAGGCAATTTGTTTTGGTCGTTTTCATTGATTTGTTGCGGGAAGTGAGTTGACTTCATAGGTGCCGATGTATTTGTATGCTTTTGTAGAAGGGACTAGATCAATGAATGGGCGGTCAAGGGAAGTAAGAAAAAGAAAAGTTGATGAATGGCCAGAAACAACCGGTAGTAAACTTTGCGTGTTGCAGTGCAGGCTTTTTTATAAACTTAATTTGATTAATATGAAGTAGGAATAAATTATATTTATTTAATATTATCATAAACCAGCCATAGTCGTCCTATAATTCGTAGCTTTCTATTTTTAATTCTTCGAAATTCATTTATTATTAATTCCGTGTAGGAATCAGTTTATAAATAATTTTTCTCTTATCATACAACAATTCTTCATAACGCGTTGTCAAAAAACAATAACTCCATTTTCTCGGCAAAGAATTTTTACATGAACTTTTAGCTAAGTTTAAAATTATATATTTTGTATTTCTTATGTCATCAAATTTAATCTGAACTATTAATAAGAAAACTAAATTTTCTCGTACTTCAATGCAAAACACCAACGCTTAAACCAATTTTCCATACACTTGTTATAAGCCTCGACTGAGAAGACCTTCCAATTTTTGAATTTTCGGTTTCGGTCCGTTTTTGTAGCCCTATTCGCTAGATTGTTGGACAGTTTCGTCATCATATCCATAAATCTAAGTCACGTTTTGGCAAACGATTTCGATCTTTTAGTACGAGCCTAACATTGACACTTTTCATACCCAAAACATTAACCAAAATGTCCATATGAAATGTTGAGATCATCTGCTACCTCTCTCATGTCCCATTAACAGAGGATAGTTTTTCATGACTTTACGACCTTTTCTGAATGCTTTGTGCCATTCAAATACTCTTGTTTGTGATAAAGTGAACTCTCGAAACACTTCTGTAATATTTTCAACCAATACGTCTTAAACAATAAGCTACCAAACACACACCAATCGACACATGAAGAACAAAATTCACATGAACTTAAAAAAGGTTGTGTCAATCTATGAAAAAATATCTATCGACTCGGTTTGCGCGCTCAGTAATATGGATCAGTCCGGTTCAAATTTGATCTGTTGTTATAGTGGTTAATACCTAATTTACTGCTTCAACTTTAAGTCGCTAAAGTTTGACAGCAAAGAATTTCGTTCGAGTTTTTTGTTTTAATTCATTACTTCACATCCTCAACATTATCCCCATTGAAAAGATTTTTGAAGCATTTTTGATACACTTCTCAAAAAACAAATTGTCAAGATTTTACTTTTTAAAATCAGCTCAGCATTAATTGCGTTAACTGAAACAGCTACTATGGGAGGCCTAAGGATTCTTTCAAAAAGAGAAAAAAATTATATTGAATAAATCAGCATCTCTGTGAATTTTATAGGACTCATCCCCAGACATATTTCATTCTCTAACCCATACCAACAGGTCAATAGCGATCCTCAAACTTTACGGTACCATATTTTTAGTAAGATTTGTCCTTTGCTTCCAAATAGGCTACAGTTTCGGCGATTTATTCGAGGAAAATTTCTTCCCTATCAGTGAGTACTCTTTCCAGATATGAGAACAGGAAATAGTCGCTGAATGCAAAATCTGGAGAATACCGTGGATGCGTAAGCAACTCCAGGTTCAATTCATGGCCATCGTATTCACTGACTCGGTTCATTGTCTTGGTGCAACAGCATTTTCGTTTTCATCAAATGTGGCCATTTTTCAACGATTTCGTTCCACAAATGCTCCAATAACGTTATATAATAGTCGCTGTTGATGGTTCTTTAAAGTGGTCAATGAATTTTTTTTTTTTTTGCATCCCAAAATACAGACGCATTAACCATGCCAGCCGACTGTTGTGTTTTTACACTTAATGGAGCCGTTACTCAGCTGGCCGGTATCGTGTATAGGCCACTCATATGACTGTCGATTGGACTTCGAGATAAAATGATGGAGATACGCTAAAACTCGAGTTTATTACGCGTGAACTTCTCCAAACACTGCTCCGAATAATCAACTCGTCCTTGTTTTTGGTATGTTCGTGAATGATATGATGTACACGTGTAGTTGATATCTCGAACAACTACCCTTTATGATAATCCAAAATAATTTTCTGGACGTTTTTGTCGATATCAAGCTCTTTTGGACGTCCACAGCGTTCACCACCGTCGGTGTATAATGAACATCATTTCTTAGCTTAGCACACTATTCCTTGATGGTTGATTTTTCTGCGGCAGTTTTTGCTTCAACTGTATTTTTAGCTTGAAAAAGCAATATTTTATCATCACGCGAAATTCCTTTTTATCAATTTTTTTCACAATAACAAAAGTTGCTTCACTCAAAATGATTCAATTCACAATCTAATAAACCGACAGCTGTCAACACGCTCCTTTTGAAGGTTAGGTCTAACTAAAAATCATATGGATTTAATTGTAATAGCACTATCTATATGTCAGGCAGGGGACTTCTCAATTGATATGATATGGGATCGATGTAATCGCCTTAGTCAAGAAGAACTCGCTTTAATCATAATTTATAGTATGATCCTTTAAAGCATCTTTTGTCGTAAAGGAGTTGAAAGTATAATGATCAAATATCAATTTTAAGTTGAGACATTCCTTTAAGAGAAATTCAAAACAAACAACTGGTTCTAAAGTATTATTTTATTCGAACATGAATGTAATTTCTAATGATTACTCGATTTTTTTGGCCATAATAACATTCTGTCCTCTAAAAATGGAGCTCCAGTTAATATAGAAACTTTGTATGCCCTAATAGTTAATCAGAAGTGCACTGCCCACAATAATATACTCTGCTTAGCACAAGACTGCAATTATTTGTGAAGAATACCATTAGACGCAGTTGATGGCTCTTCGATTCTTATAGTCGCTGTTATGACATACATATTTTCACATCAGATACATATAGCTAAATGTATGCTATACTAATTCTATATATTTATTTTCTTATTTCCTTCCAGTTGAGTGTGATTTATTGAACTTGATCAAGCGTAAGAGACAGTGAGTGGGCGACAAAAGGCGATATTATGTGGTGAGTTTCTTTTTGATATTTTAGTTGTATTTGTTTAGTAATTGCGATTGATCGTATGTCGTATTTAATGTCTGAAGAGTAACTACTATTAAAATTAACTTATACATCCATAATTAACTTGTACGAATATCTGCTGAAATGAAAAAAGTTTGTGGTAGGCGAAAACGGTCGCATTGGCGGTTACATTCTCACCGGCATCACTTTTAAAAATATATGGACCGATGATTCCGTCAATCGCTGCACAAAATTTGGCTCGAAAACGTAAGATCTTCTTGGAACTTTTCAAAAACATAAAGAGCGAAGCGATGTCGCTTGGCAAAGGTCGAGCGGCTTCAGTTCTTGCACAAGCTGTATTTTGTAATTTTTCAATTTTAGATCTTGACGTAAAATGCGCAACAAGTCGTTTCATATGTCAGTCCGAGTTACTAGGAATGGGTCCGCATCTACTCTCCACGATCTTTGTGCACACTCTCAGCTACGGTTGCTATATTTTCTTCACTGCTTATTGGACGTGGTCTAATGGGTCCAATATTATCCAATAATGAATGCTGGGTCTCAAGATGAGTGATGGTGTTGCCAATAGTACGCTCAGTATGCCGATTATGTTGCCAATCAATTTACCAATCCTTGTGGGAATTCAGCTATAAATAACTACTAAAGTGATTAATTACTTTTGCGCTTCTCACTGACTAATTTTTCCTGCTGGCATTTTTTCATTTCAACGAAGAAAGTAGCAGAAAACGGTGATGCTGTCAGCGCGTATGATATATTGCGAATTTCGTAATACGCTGCTGGCCGTCCAGGCGGCGGCTGACAAAGCAAAATTAAACAGATTCTTCATTTAAGAGCGCTACAAGCCTGCCTGCCCGCCTCTCTTAATAATTTGTTTATAATTTTTCTGGTTCCAGCTTTTTTTTTTTTGAATTTCGTTGCTGACGCATTGCGATTCGGCAATTTCACTTTCTTTTGAGTCATGGCGGCGCGCACAGATTACAACAAAAAAGCATGTCCACAAGCGTTTGCTGGCATTTCACGCATTTTTGCGGCAATCTGTGGCTGCCTTTATTTTATTTTATGTATTTATTATCACATTTTATTTTTTCTTGTTCTTTTATTTTCTTTTTAATTTTTTTTATTTTACTGTTATTTATTTCGCCGCCAAACCACCGTTGGACAACAAAAATTTCCGTCGTTGGCAGCAGCATCTTGCTTCGGCGTTGTTGTCTCTTCGTTGTTACAACAAAAACTTGTTTCTGTTAAATTAATGAATTTATTAAAAATTAAAATTGTTAAAAAAATAAAAATTTGAGACGAAGAAAGTGAAAGAATGTGTAGAAGCCGCCGCAAATTATCAGGTAGAAAGCAACAAAGGTAGTGGCGGGGTAGTGCGTGGTGGCAGCTACAACAACAAAGCGCATGCAGTACTTTGAAGTGAATGTTGTTGTTAAGTGGCCAGTATTAATTGCTAATTGTCGCGGAATACTTCAAAACAAATATGTAAATGTGTATGTGT
Organism: Bactrocera zonata; assembly: GCA_037783105.1. Taxonomy (NCBI): domain Eukaryota; kingdom Metazoa; phylum Arthropoda; class Insecta; order Diptera; family Tephritidae; genus Bactrocera; species Bactrocera zonata. The sequence goes on along the minus strand of JBAWJQ010005552.1, from coordinate 122,041 downwards.
TGGCATAGTAGCTCAGCTCGTTCAAAATTACCTAACACACACATACACAAGTACGTATGCGTGCATTTTGTTCCATATTTCATTATGCGCATATTTTTCGTTTTTCATTTCCATTTCCTTTTGTGTTTTGTTGGCAGCTCAACGAAATGAAAAGTGTAAATAATTTCAAAAGCAAAAAAAAAAAAATAAATAAAAATTAAAAAAATAATGTGAAAAGGCAAATTTAATTTAATAAAGCAATAAATTTCATTTAATGAGCTTTAAGCCTTTCAGCCGTTTGTCCCCTACAGCATTTATTACAACCTTTTTTCTTAAAATTTCTTTTACTGCAGTTTCATGTTTCCTCGCTTCGCTCATATTTCATTTGCTCAACAAATTTTCGGTGCTTGTTATTTATTTTCATAATTTTTTTTTTTTTATATTTTTTTTAAACTTTTTTATATTTTTTTATAAATTTCTTTTATATTTTTTTTTACAATTTTTTTCAATTTTTTTTTTCAAAATTTTTGTTTAATTTTTTTTTTTATTTTCATTTTTATCACATTTTATCAGTTTTTTTATACCTTTTTTTTCGGCCAGCCACTTGAATGCGCCTCCAATTAAACGCATTTTTCGTAAACGCCTGAGAATTTTCGTAGACAATTTATTGCCATGAAATTTTTTCCGCTCACAATTAGTTACGTAAACGCCATTTTATGGGCGGTTTTATCATTTGTGCGACTTTTAGCATCAATAAAAATATTTCAATAGATGGTGAGAAAGCTTTTTTGTAGCTGTTGCTTTATTTATATTTTTTGTTTAATTGGGAGCTAAAGGTTGTAAATAAATTTCATTTTTGAAATGTTCACACATGTTATTATATAATCAACTGTCAAAAAAAATTGTTTTGAATTTTTCTTCTCTATTTATAATATTTTTCTTTCTTTTTCATCAGTTCAATAAAACGAAAACGATTCATCCTTTAACTAATCAGACAATCAGGATCGAATATCACATTATAGGGAGGAAAATTGCTACGTATACCAAACATTTTACTTAGAAAAACAAAATCTTAAAAACATCTGAAGGCTTTTAGACTTCAGCGTCTACTTTTCAAAAACTAATGAACGTTGTTAGGTATTTGGAGACCATTACAGCTTATAACATTACGTGGAAAAGCACGATTTTCGTCGAACATTTTTTGATGAGTACCATGTTTTCTTCGGTCCATTCTTCACATATTTCCTCCCACATTTGTTCAGTGCTCATAAAATTTTGTCTCAGATGAGGTTTTACTATTATTATCCTAAAAAAAAATAACGAGCTTTAGTCAGGAACAAATTTTACATTACTGCAATCGTTCTTTTTTGTCTGTCTCCACAGGCTGTAGTAATTTTTTGTTTCTGTGCTAATTATAATATTTATCCAAATAAAATTTATGAGAGCGCCTACAATGAATTCTTTTATGCGGTTATTTACATATTTCATCTGATAAATTTGACAAGAAAAAAGCTACATTCTCACACATTTGAACACAAATTTTTATTTTCGCCTTTAAAAATAAATCATAGATTTTGCATAGGAATCAGGTATTTTGCTACGAGTCATAGCCAAAACTTTAACCAAAATATGCTGAATCACTTCATAAGAGATCTTGATGTCGTCTGCTATCTTTCTAATATCAACATTACGACTTTCCAACACTATTTCTTTAACTAAAACGCTGTTATAGTCGTTAACTGGGTTGGGTTGACGACTCGCTGGATGTATTTATAAGAAGACTTAACTATGTTCACTGATTGCTTTGGACCATGAAACACTTTTTCAACACTTTCAACGATTCCGAAGTGGTGAATTCAGTGTTTCGTGGAAAAAATTGCCAAACACACACTAATTGTTGCATGGAGATCAAACTTCAAATGAACATAAAAAAATTGTTCGAATCTAGGAAAAAATTATTATCGAATCTGTGTGCGCGTGTAAATATATGAGCCAGTGCGGGTCATTTGTGAGCATTACTTTTCTGTTGATTAATCTGGGTTCGATTTGATATATCTCCAACGAGATTAGTTTGCTTTCTTACCATTTTTAAACATTCAAAACGACAAAATACGGAAGTTTCAGTAATTGATTGAAAGCGGAGAGTAGTTCAGTTGTCACACCAATTTCCGTAAGCTTTGAATATCGAAAATTTCGGAATTTTTCATTAGCTGAATCGACAAAATCCTGTATATTAAGATGCTTTAAGAAGTTATATACAGTTAGAAAGCCGAAAAGAGCGAATTTTCCAGAACTTTTTTCTGAGAAAATTTTTAAATTTTTAAGACTTAGTAGATACACTTAATATACTACACCTAATCTCCGGGAGTTCACCTCAAAAACGACGTTTTGCGGTGACACTATATTTCTGAACTGCATCCTCTGAAATTAAGGGGGTATTCTAGTCTCGAAATCAAATTTTGGGCAGTTCTTTGAATTTTATTTGAAAAAAAAACCAAAAAATATTTTTACTATCCATTTTTTATGGTATTTTTATTGATACCTTAAGAATACACAAAAAAAAATTTTACAAAAAAATATTAAAAATTAAAATAATTAGAGGGGGGGGGAGACAGATGTAAAAAAATGGCGCATCCTGGTGACATTGATCCTGACTCTCCTGATGGTCTGAAAAAAAATCAAAAAAAAATCTTAATCAGCATGCTGTTATAGTCCCTACCTCAGGGAACACGAAATTTTTTTTTTTTTTAAATGGTGACTGCCTGAAAATAAAAATAATTTTTTACGCATTTTTTTGAAATTCCTGATTTTTTTTTTAAATATTAAAAACAAAAATTTTGACACGATGCTGGTAGAAACGATAAAGGATTATTTAAGGAAGGTTCCCACAAAATTTCAACTAAATCGGTTGTATAGAACTTGACATAATGCCGGTATCGTGTGGAAAAAAGTAGTTTCGAAAAAAACGCGTTTAAAAAATTCGATACGGCCGAACCGGGCTAGGTACTGCGTCACTAAAGTAACTGTAGCTCTTAAAATAACTTTAACTTTTAAAAATCCTTTGGAGGATATATTCTTAAGGGTCTAAACCTTAAATATATGAAAAAAAATCGAATTTTTCAAAAATCTAGAGTAGAATACCCCCTTAAAAAATCAAAGAGATTTCGTTAAAGTAATATTGAATATAGGTAAGCAAATCAAAGGAATGAGCAAAGTTATATTGTTTGACAAAATGGCTGTTTCTAAAAGAAACCAAAATGTTGGCCTTAAATTATTTATAAAAAATATTTATCGGTGAGAAAAATACTTCGCTTAGCTAATAAAAATATATATTTAAGAAGCTCGTATTAAAATTGGTAATGTAACCAACATCCATCATCTAGTTTGAAAATACCATATTGAGAAAAACGCGTTTAAAGTTTGGAATGCCCTTTACAAGCACTCTGAAATGCCTTTTCAAATTTGCGTGTATCTTCGAAAATAATCACCGGAGCGATATGACATTTTCTGTGTGTTTTTTTAATATATATGTTTACATTTAAAAAACCTTTAAGTATTTTGAGACCCTCTGACCTTCAAGTCTTACTTCTTAAAGGGGTAAATCCATATGACGGATTTTTTTCGATTTGAAATTACTGAAGAAGCCTTTAAATAAGGTAGCTTGAGCGGTCTTCGCTAAAGAACCGATAACAAAACAATATTAAAAAGATCCCTTAAAAAATTGTTCAAATCTAAGATCTCTCAAATATTTCTCACTATTCTGCAAAACCCACACAGTTGAAATGACTAATATTAAACTCAATTACCTATTTCTTAATTATAAATATTATCCATTGAAAAAGCGCGCAACATTCACCGTGAAAATAACTTTCATTTTCCAACCGAACAACCAGCGCAAATTGAAGCATACGCCCACAAAAGCGTTAAAAATTAAATTAAAATATATGAGTACACATATGGATGTAAAGTATATCAACATTATAATTACATATTTACACACTTGAGCATTGATAGCCGCAATTATGGCATTACTATGATATTTTCACTTTTATTGGGTCATTTAACATTCAACTTTTGACACAAAATGCCAGCAATTACTGGAAAAAAATAACAACAACACGGTAAACAGAAGAGAACAACACATTAAGGCAAGCACATATGCGACACAGACACGACTTATAAGCACATAAGTACATGTACTTAAGTAAACTTAGCCGCATTTCACTTTGATTGGCTCATTTGACGCTTCGCCACGGCGGAAGATGAGCGTGTAGAAGCCGCAAGAATTACGCGGCGCAGCCAGTTGACAAATAGCATTTGTTATTGTCGTAAATGTAACGATTTAAAATAATTATTATATTATTTTTTATCACACAGTTGAGTAATTAGAGCAATCATAAGGTAGAATCAAGTGCGTAAAAGACTTTGAAGGAATTAAAAAAAATTTTAAAAATAAATAAAATAAAATAAAAAAACGAAGAAACGTTAACTTCGGTTGCATCAAAAATACAATACCCTACACAGTAGCATTTTTTATTACTTATAAGGGTATAAATAGAGCTCTTTAGTGATTTTCAACGTTCAGTTTGTATGACAGCTATATGCTATAGTAACCCGATCTGAACAATTTCTTCGAAGATCATACCGTTAGCTTGGTAAATAAGTCTTGTCTTATTTCGTGAAGATATCTCATCAAATGAAAAGTTTTCCATACAACAACTTAATTATGATCGATTAGTTTGTATGACAGCTATATGCTATAGCCGGCCGTTCTGAAAAATTTGTTTAGAAATTATAGTATTGCTTAGGTTAGAAATACATGCCGAATTTCGTGACGCTATCTCGTCAGGTAAAAAAGTTTCCCATACAACAACTTGATTTTTATGGCTTAGTTTGTATGGCAACTATATGCTTTAGTAACTCGATCTGAACGATTTTTTCGGAGATCATACCGTTAGCTCGGAAAATAAGTCATGCCAAATTTCGTGAAGATATCTCGTCAAATAAAAATGTTTTCCATACAACAACTTGAATTTTATCGGTCAGTTTGTACGACAGCTATATGTTATAGTGGTTCGATATCGTCGCTAACGACAAATAAGTAGTTTCTTGAGCAAAAGAGAATGTGTGCAAAATTTCAGGTCGATATCTCAAAAACTAGAACTGTTTCCCGTATATACAGACGGAATTGGCTAATAAATATGACTTCGAGCTCACGTCAGTCGAGTCTAAGTAACCGTAACGGACCCGGATATTTACGAGCCTAAGGTTGTCAACCTGGCACCATACCTCGAAATTTCTTCAGACATTTTTTCTGCCGCTACAACAACAACAAATAAAGTCGTCATATGATATACCATATATACATATACTTCATAGGCTTTTCGTCGGCTGTTCAGGGTATAAAAATTCAAAACTATAATAACAACAAAAGAGTTTAACTTTTGCTTTCCTTGTAGGTCCAAAAAAAGACTTTCTTTCATTTTTCATAAATACCCACTGCAACGTCTTAACGTTTTACTTTATATTCATACATAAGTATATAGTATACATATATGATACGTATATAAATAAGTATGTATAACTCTAGGTATTTATCCACTTGGTATGTGGATTCATTGTTCTGATTTCAACAATTGCCGCTGTTCACTTTTGTGGCAATTGCCGTTGTTAGTTGTTATTGTTGTAGCTACTGTTATTGCAACAGCAGCGCCACTAACACATACGCCAACACTCACACATTCATAAAGTATCTCTAACTTCTGTCAGCTGTCACGTCAATTGTCGTCACAACTTTGCGCACACAGCGACATTTCGACTATTTCGCCGCTCACCCTCTCTCCCTTGCACCGCCCTTTCCACTCTTCTTACCGTCTTGTCATCTGTGGCAGTGCGATTTCTATTTCGCTTTGTCGTCGCTTCTTCCTCTTTGTTTGTCATTCATTTGAGCGTCGCTTTTTGCTGCCGCTTTTCACAATTGGCTTTTATCTTTGTGACCGAATCGCGCGGCAGCCACACGAGTAGAAACGAAAAGTCAACAGTAAATAATGTGCACAACAAGTGAAAGTCGTTGTTGTTATGTTTGTTTGTTTTTGTTTTTATCGTTTTTTCCCTCACTGCGCTGCATGCCGCATTGTTATGAGCCGCAGTTAGCGCCGCTTCCAGCCACTCAGTGTTCGTCTTAGTTGTCATTCGAGCGCTTCAAGCCACCTGTGCCCTGCATCTTTAAACCGTTTTTCGAATGAAATATTCGGCACTCATAATTTTGCCACACTCACTCCTCATCATAATTGTTTCATTCCATTCCATTCTTCTTTTTGTGCTGATTAAGTCAACTCGAATATTTTGCAACTGCTTTGTTTTTGTTGCCCATTTTTAGACTCATCTCCAGTTTGTTTGCATACTTTGCGTATGAGTTATTACCATTTGGTGTGGCGTATTGCCAAATCGGTTTCGGGTTTTGTTTATTTTTGCTCCGCATTTCAACAGAGGTGTCATTGTTTCTTTGTGTTTGTTGTTGTTGTTTATATTTTTGTCACAGCATTGCAATCGCATCTTGCATTACTAAGCGTTTACGTTGCCCAATTTTTGAGGGAGTGTGTGCAATGCTGCTGTTTTGTGCACTCTTCTACTCCTCTTCTTCAATGAAACCACAACCCTTTGAACGGTTTTGGATGAACCAAAAAATTTAAAATATACAGAGATGTCAATTTCTTATTTCACAAGGCTACACCAATTGAATTATGTGAAGTCAAGTTTTCCTGAACTCAATCTTCCGAAGCTCTTTCCGGCTGCATACCTCCTAAAAAATGAACAACTTAATACACACACAAGAGGATCAGTAAACCTGAATTAAGGGTCATCCACTTCCAGATTCTCTACTTTTTAAAGACAAACCACAGAAACTTCAAATTTAATTTAGAGTGTTTATTATCATTCGAAAGAACATTCTTTGGACTTTATTTTTTTAAGATTATCTCTTTCAAATATTCGCCGCGGCTACGACTCTGATGGTCCATCTGTTGAGTCCAGTTTTCAATGGCTCGTTCGAGCTTTTCGACACGTATCGCATCACACGCGTAATATTTCGCTCCAAAGTCTGAATGAAAGTGGGATTGTCCGCATAGACTGTAAACTTTACAGAACCCCATAAGAAAAAGGCTAACGATGTGATATCACATGATCTTGGTGGCCAATCGACTGGCCCAAAACGTGAAATTATCCGCTCATCAAAGTGTTCTCTTGGCACGTATTGTTGAAACCAAATGTCGCTGAGAATACGAGCTTCAATTTCAGACATCAAGAACGGTTATCATAGCGCGATAACGGTCGCCATTGACGGTTACGTTTTCACCATTCATTGCTGAACAAAATTTAGCTCGAAAACGTCTTTTCAAGACCCCATAGAGAGAAGCGATGTCGCTTGGGAAGGTCGAATGGCTTCAGTTCATACAAAAGTGAACGTTGAGTAACGAAGTAGTTGAAACCATGAACTGCATGAGCTGTACGGCGACAAACAGATAGTTAAGCCCATATAATCAAACGCATATACAGATTAGATCAGGCTGTTGCTCAAGCGGCGATGAAGTGTATACAGTACTGTCAAGATTTGAGAGATGCAACTGACATAACCTCGCAAAGAACAGAGGCAACTTGTAAAGTTTTGTGTTATCGGCTCAGACCGTTCATGTCGTTCAGTCCTAAAGCATAATCAAAGATAAGAAAAAATTGGAATGATTATATGTCGTATACAACTTATGAAACTAGTATCCAGTCAAATCTGTAACCTTAAAACCTGAGATAAAACCATTACAATTCGAGAAAACATACCAAGATGAAGGCGAAGATATCAGAAGGTTTCTAGCAATCAACTCGAAAATCAATGTGGGTTTGGTAAGCCCTGGTTATTGACCAGCACTATCCACGTTCACGAGTGGTGCAGCTATCCAGTAATGAATTTCTACCTGTTCTCTTTCTTCAGACAGTAAGACATAAATTCTCTTCCCATGCAAGCTCATCAGCTTGAAAATTCATTACAATCTCGCTATGGCCAAACATCCGCTCTAGCCTTATAAGGACGAGGCGTTTTTATACTCTTGCAGTCGCCTGTGATCAGACAATTCGACAAAAGACTCCGCGAAAGCTGTCATCCATTTGTAAAACGAAGTCGCTCGTCTCGCGCTTACGCGGTTATTGCCGAGTTTACAACAGCTAACCAGTCGTACTTTCCTTTTGCATTTTTGGCGCCAATTCGAAATTCCAAGTACAGCCAGGTCCTTCTCCATTTGGTCTTTCAATGGAGTGGAAGTTTTCCTCTTCCTCAGTGGGTACTGCGTCGAATACTGTCAGAGGTGGAATGTTTTTAGCCATTCGGATGACAAGACTTAGCCAGCGTAGCCGCTGCTTCTTAATTCGTTGAACTTATCAATGTCGTCGTACATCTCATATAGCTCATCGTTCCATCGACTGCGGTATTCGGCATTGGCAATGCGTAAAAGATCATGAGTTTTCCGCAGAACATTTTTCTCGAAAAATGGTGACGCCGACTCATCAGCTGTGGCCATCGTCCATGTCTCTACAAAATATGGATGAAGATAAACTCATTTGTAGAAGTTCACGCAAGTGAGAAAAGTTCTCTGAGTGCCAATTACCTTGGATTTTCCTGAAGCGATTCTTTTACATAAGGCTCAAGCAGCTTACGTCTTCCGGTTTTAGACCAAGTATCCTCCAAAAAACATCCGTTTGAAGGCGGGCCAAACTGAGAAGGCGAAACATTCTTCCACAAAGTTGAGCGCTGTGTTTGGGACCCGCCACGTAAGAAGTACTCCCAATGAAATCACCTCTAGTGGTCTTCTAATAGTACTACATTTTGTACTTTTCTCAATAAATTTTAGAGTTCTCGGTAAAGATTCGAAATTTATTTATATAGACAATTTAAAATGCCAGAAATCCCTGCTTTTCGCATAACGGAATTTGTTAAGCCCATATTATCAGCCCTACGATGTGTCTTTATAACAATCGATATCGTATGAGGAATATAATAAAATTTTTTTTATATCTCCGACCGAATGTGAGTTGATATAAAAAAATATTTGAAATCGGTCTATACTTTCCTTTTAGCCCCACCCACATAAGTTACTTCGTAAGTGGTGGAGTAAGATGTCGGTTCTGTAACTAGTAGTTGGAAGTAGTTCTATTCAATTTGTTTTTTTGTTTTTTTTGTTCTTTTTTGCAAAAATAAATGTAAACAACTATTTTCTCACACTGTCTTGCAACGAAACTTTCCACATAAATACCTTATATCATTCATTACGGTAATCGCTCAAAGATTGGCCTTTCAAACTCATAGATATTGATTACGAGTCATGAGAACGTGTTCGCTTGTGTACTTGGCACATTTCCAATTGGAAACTACAAAGAAATTAAATTTCTTAAAACAAAAAATTAAAAAAATATAAAAAACTAAAATATGTGAAAAACGGTAAGTGACAGTTGCAGTTAAGCGCTGTAACCTCAGCCATGAAAATACAGCGTAAAAGCTCTCGAGCTCCACGGCGAATGCCGAATGAAATATGCATTTATTCAAATGGGAATTCGAAGGCAATCGAAGATGAGCGTTTGTCGATTGGCCAACCGGCGATAGCATTTCGGTAAGTCTCTGGGTATTTATGGCCTTTCCATTTTATCAAATGCGTCGACGACACGCACGAGTGACGTTGCCGCAGAAGAAGCTTCAACGAATGCCAAGCCGAGTTATTATTGCAGTTGGCAGTTGACAAGTGTGCAAGTTGCATGCAACACGGCCGCAGCTGCGCATACGCATGCCGCAACTCTCGGCTGACTGACTGCCTGCCTGTCTGCTGGCACGCTCGTCTTCAGCTGCCGATGGCGTGCTGCCAAAGCGGAAAATCAACGTCAAAGCCAAAAACCATACTCAAGCCGAGCCGCGTTGAACGATTCACATCAAAGAAGCGCATGCGAAGCGACAGCAATAGAAGCAGCAGCGGCAGCGAATAACTGCGACTTTGCCAGCACAGTTACTGGAGCGTGTTGCGCTTTTTAATTTTATTACGTGAGGGAAATGCTTTATTTGCACTTTTCATCGGCAATGATGTGCCCGTCGCTGCCGCAAGATACCCCGCTGTTGCTGTTGTCGCAGCTGCTTGCAATATGCGTTTGTTTACAATTAAAATAATGTGTGTTTTAATAAAATTATTACCTCCTCCAAACCTTCTGCTGTAGCTGCATTTGTGTGGATGTATGTGTATGTGTGTGTTAGTGCGCTCTATGAAGCCATAATGCGTCGCTGTCTTTCTGAACTATGCAATTAGTGGAAATCATAGAGTGTGTACACGACATACCCACTCGCATTTTGCAGATCGAAACCAACTGATATGGACGAAGACACGAATATTTGAACGGCAGTGTCAGCCATTTCCTTGATTCATAACGTTACGCCAACGCAAGCGGCAAGTGCAGGTGTTATGCGGCAGATAGGGTAGATAAAATACCTACTATGCGCCAGACGACGTGACTAAATGACACATGGAGGAAGACATATTAGCACTAATAATTAAAACCCTTCTCCTTTCTTCATTATTAACATGGAAACCGTTTACGCGATTATAGCCGAGTTAACAACAGCGCGCCAGTCGTTTCTTCCTTTCGCAAGATGGCGCCAATTGGAGATTCCAAGCGAAGCCAGGTTCTTCTCCACTTAGTAGTTCCAACGGAGTGAAGGAATTCCTTTGGCTCTGCTTCCCCCGGCGGGTACTGCCTCGAATACTTTCACAGCTGAAGTCCATTTTTGTCCATTCGAACGACATGACCTGGTCAATGTCGTCGTACATCTCATACAGCTCATCGTTCCAACGAATGCGATATTCGCCGTGGCCAATGCGCAAAGGACCATAAATCTTACGCATAACTTTTCTCTCGAAAACTCGCAACGTCGACTCATCCGTTGTTGACATCGTCCATGCCTCTGCACCATATAGCAGGACGGGAATAACGAGTGCACTCTCCTATTATCCCATTACTTCGTTTACATAACCTAGTAGAATCAAGAAGGTTTAGTAAAGCTGCTTTGTTAATGGACAGGATATGCTCTGTCGTCGGAAGCATTGTCCTGAGAGACTGGCTCTTATTTTTTGCGATTTGGTGGACTCTATTTGTATGCATTCCGGTGTCTGCCGCATAGCCGAAGAATCGAATTGCGCCGCCAATCCAGTGACCCGAAGGGTGTGCGCACCCGCGTTGTCTAGATAACTTCTTACAGGATCATCTAAATAGAAAAAAATACGTACTTTAGTTTAATCTTAGAACTTGGGCAAAGGAAAAACTGAAAACTAGATTTTTGGCTGACATTTTTATAGAAAATTTAAAATTTTAGCTAAAATTTCGCAACATTTTTTTTTTTCAAATAGTTGTAATCGAAAAAATTCTTCGTTCAAGTCTTTAAGAATTGTATCTTAAAAACCTGTGTAAAACTTCATGAGGCCCTGTTGAGAAGTTCTCGAGAAATCTTGCCAATCCGATTTCAAAAACACAGTTTCGAGAAAAACGCATTTAAAGACGGCGCACTTAGCCTAGCTAGCCTCGAGAGCACAAGATCTCGAGGTAGTATCTCCGAAACTATTACTCAAATCAACTTGAAAATTTAGGACAATATTCTTGAAGTGTTGAAGAATTTAATAAGATAAAAAAAACGATTTTTTTTTAAAACCCGTAAACACATTTAACGGCTATTTTACCTGGATGCCTAAAATTATGAAATCCGAGCGGATTTTGCCTTGATCTGGCAAAACGCGACATTCGAGTGGGTTGTGCGGTGATTCTATCTCATCTTCTTCCAAACACCTGAAGCCAGCCGAGCTGCTACCCGTTCTCATACCACAGTTATTGAGACTGAAGTGCCTGTTCCAGCAAGTTCATTACCCTTACAGTTTCCTGCAATATCACTGTCGACAGGCACCTAAACCAGTGTAATCATAAATCATATCGTCAAGCAATAAACCCTTTCTAAAAAAATAGTAAAAAATAAATTTTTCTCGTTGTCCGGGTTTTGCTTTCGCTATTTTACACAGGACGTGGAAAGATGACAGATTTTCGAAGGTAGTCAAGCTCTTTAAATTAACTCATATCGGTGAAAGTTTTGTTTGAAATAATTATTAGCAAATATCCTAATCTACTCGCTTTATAAAGATGACGATCACTCGAATTTGATAATATTAAGCATTTTGATAGTATAACCGGTTAGCTTGTGGAGTCACGAATAATCTCACTTAGACTTCTAGGTATGGATCAAAACAACCGTCGCATATTGACAAAAAGCCTAGAGTCTGCCAAAAATATTTTGAGGCGGCTAATATCAATTTCAGCCAATTCGCCCGGGTTCGTAAAAATAATGTCAAGATGTTTCAATATTAGTCTGGTGAGAGCTAAAAAGTGGAGGTGGAGGTTCGAATTTATTTTTCTCACTGTTACTTTGAGAAGTTGAGTGCTCCAAAATCTTTAAAATCACCACATGATTGGAAATAGAACAGATTCCAGTAAAAGCGCGGCGATGTGAGCCTTGTTAAGAACTAGCTGCGCAATGGACATTTTCTGTGCCACTTTGGGCAGAAGACTTTCGCCCAAAATCGCTGGTTGCTGCCCAACGCATGTAGAATTCACGCGAAGCCCATATTTCCAGCGCTCGAGTGCACGAAGATAGGGGAATCCCTGCTCGTTTCCAATTCTGATGGAATTTAGTTAAGAGTGGAGTTTTTTGCAAGCTTTACAAATAGAAAATTTTAATATGGAACTAGCTTGATGCTGCTGCTAGTGAGGTTAAGCACTTCTTGACAAACTTTGAGGTCACTCCTTGACTAATTTTGCGCTCACTATCAGCAAGCTCAAGATCTGTATAACAGCTTTGCTATAGGAGTAGGTGCTTACCTCCTTTAAAAAATCTACAGCTGTTGCTCCTTGATCGCTGTCACTTTGGCATGAAAGAATATGTAGTTATGAAATGCCCGACTGGTTTAATGATGTTCTTAAGTAATAGCGACTAAATGGGGAACTTTCAGAACTGTGGACTTCATTTCGCTCTGCAAGGAAGCAATTATTTGAGTATACCATTGAATGTATATATATATATATATAACATAAGTAGTAGGATTAAAGATTTGAGTAATTATATATTTGATCTCCAGTGAGCGACTAATGAAATTATATCAACGATATATTCCTTGTTAAGTTAACTAGATTAACTAGAAAACTTTCCTTTCACAAATCCTCGCTTTAATCACTCTTTCACTCACTGTTATGATATCGCAATGAATATATGGAAATTATCGAAACTCCCTGTCAAAAATAAAGGGTGATTTTTTAAGAGCTTGATAACTTTTTTAAAAAAAAAAACGCATAAAATTTGCAAAATCTCATCGGTTCTTTATTTGAAACGTTAGATTGGTTCATGACATTTACTTTTTGAAGATAATTTCATTTAAATGTTGACCGCGGCTGCGTCTTAGGTGGTCCATTCGGAAAGTCCAATTTTGGGCAACTTTTTCGAGCATTTCGGCCGGAATAGCCCGAATTTCTTCGGAAATGTTGTCTTCCAAAGCTGGAATAGTTGCTGGCTTATTTCTGTAGACTTTAGACTTGACGTAGCCCCACAAAAAATAGTCTAAAGGCGTTAAATCGCATGATCTTGGTGGCCAACTTACGGGTCCATTTCTTGAGATGAATTGTTGTCCGAAGTTTTCCCTCAAAATGGCCATAGAATCGCGAGCTGTGTGGCATGTAGCGCCATCTTGTTGAAACCACATGTCAACCAAGTTCAGTTCTTCCATTTTTGGCAACAAAAAGTTTGTTAGCATCGAACGATAGCGATCGCCATTCACCGTAACGTTGCGTCCAACAGCATCTTTGAAAAAATACGGTCCAATGATTCCACCAGCGTACAAACCACACCAAACAGTGCATTTTTCGGGATGCATGGGCAGTTCTTGAACGGCTTCTGGTTGCTCTTCACCCCAAATGCGGCAATTTTGCTTATTTACGTAGCCATTCAACCAGAAATGAGCCTCATCGCTCATCGGACACGGACGCGAAACACATTTCGAACCGAACACTGATTTTGGTAATAAAATTCAATGATTTGCAAGCGTTGCTCGTTAGTAAGTCTATTCATGATGAAATGTCAAAGCATACTGAGCATCTTTCTCTTTGACACCATGTCTGACATCCCACGTGATCTGTCAAATACTACTGCATGAAAATCCTAACCTCAAAAAAATCACCCTATATAAAGCCCGCACACTGTATTCTGATACCCAATCCTTATACGACTCTATATTAAGCATGTCAAATCATAATTGTCAAAGTAGGGTATCCGCGCTTCGCTGTTGCCAAAAATTATTCCTTTCAATTTCGTATGTGTATACTATTATTTGCAAGTCTTCTACTCATTTCTAGGTTATGCCGAACGCTAACCATTAATCGCCTAACACCTACAAGTAATGACACAAATCCATTTTTGGACATCCACACATGCGAAAAATTTCATTCACGACCATTCGTGTGCGTTACAGCAAAAACCGAAATTTTGATTTCAACAAAAAAACCGTTAAACCCAAATAAATGACCCGAAATCCACATTGTCTTTGAACATTTTCGCACACCCGCTCAGCCATTCAATTAAACGGTGCGTAGCACTTAAGCCAAATTGAAGAATTAAAATCGTAAAGGGGGAAGGGAAGAGAAGAGCGAATTAAAATTACCGCGAAAGTGACAGCAATAACAACAACAGTAACTACGCAAAATAATAAACAAGCCAGAAAATCAAAACAATATGGCATTTGTTGTTGCGCTTATAAAAAGTAAATTGATAGATAAAAGCGAGTTAATGTGGTGGGCGAAGCGAACTGCGAAGGGAGTGAAGCGAAGAGCAAGAAAAAACTCAAAATGAGAAAATTCGGGTGCACCGAAGTTTTAATACCCTTCACAGGTGTATTTTTTATATCAGAAACGGGTGGAAAAAGACCTATATCTTGATTTTGATGGTTCAGTTTGTATGGCAGCTATATGCTATATTGATCCGATCTCAACAATTTCTTCATAGATTACAGTATTGCTTTGGGCAATAGTCTGGGAAAAATTTCGTGAAGATATCTTGTCAAATAAAATAGCTTTCCATACAAGCACTTTACTTCGATCGTTCAGTTTGTATGGCAGCTATATGCTATAATAGTCCGATCTTAATGATTTCTTCGAAGATTGTAACATTTTCTTGGAGAATAATTTGTGCAAAATTTCGTGAAGATATCGGAACGGATAAAAAAGTTTTTCATACAAGAACATGCTTCTGATCATTCAGTTTGTAGGACAGCTGTACGCTAAAGGGGTTCAATCTAAATAATTTCTTCGGAGATTGCACTAATATGAAAGGGAATAACCCCTTCCAAATTTCGCAAAGATATCTCGTCAAATGAAAAAGCTTTTCATATAACCACTTGATTGCAATCTTTCAGTTTGTATGGCAGCAGTATGCTATAGTGGTCCGATATCGGCGGTTCCGACAACTAAGCAGGTTTTTGGGAAGAAAAGAACGTTTGCAAAAATTCAAGTTGATATCTCAAAAACAAAGGGCCTAATTCGTGTATATGCAGAGAGACAGGCAGACGAGTAGTTAAACAGGCATGGCTCCACAGACTCAGTTTTTCACTCCGATTATTTATATAACACTTTATAGGGTCTCCAACGTTTCCTTTAAGGTATTTCAAACTTCATGACAAATATACCTATGTATACCCCAATCAGGGTATATAAACTGACAGTAAACGTGTGCTTGTGCTAACAACCCACCCATCACCGCTCTCTCTTCACTCTTCATTTTCAATTCATTTCAGTTTTGACTCATTCATCAGTCGCAATTGATTTGTTGGCAATTTGACACTCCACAAAACGCCCGCAGACTCAGCAGCGCTGGTGCGCCCAATGAAGCGGTGTCAAACACTTAATTACTACAAGTATATGCGTATGTGTGTCTTGCGGTAATTTGTTATTTAACATTTCATCTCATTTGTAGTGAAATTGTTTACTTGAATGACGACTGACAGTTGTTACAACACGAGTTGCGCTTAATTTTTCTGCACCTTGGCACCCACATTGAGCACTGCTTACTCGGTAGGCAAGCCACACAAGCTGTCCCCCGCCTTCTGTAACTCTCAAACTCTTTGCTTTTTGTAAATGAATGCTTTTGTGTTTTTTTGAATGTTGTTGTAATAGCATCAGTAATAGTACTGTTGAGCTGCCGATGGCTGGGTGTGTTCGTGCTTGAATTGCTGTTTGTTGTTGTAATCTGGTAGCTTATGCGGTTGCTAAGCAGGGATGCCAATGGAAACATTTCAGTGGCTGAACCGGCTTCTGCTTTCTTAATTGGGTTTTATATCAGCTGATCAAAAATGACCCGGATTGAGAAAAAAAATCTATACTATCGCCTAGATGCCAGGTTGTTTTACACCTTTGTTGTTATATTATCAACGATGCGTCTGATATATGGAGGTCCTCAGCTACGTTGCCTCTTTGGCGACCTCTACTCTCTCTCTCTGATGTCAACACGCCGATCTTCATGCACTGTTTTATTAACTTTTTCGCGGTTAAGTTCTATATAGAATTTAAGCTATTGCGGTTTAAGACCATTAATAATTGTCTCAAGCTACAGAAGTATATGTATTAACACAAGAAGAAATGAAATCCACATTTCTTTCAACTTTAAATGTTAAAGTTCTTGATTTTCGGGTGAATTTCGGGGGATTCGGTGTGATTTAAGGTCCCTGAGACAGTCTTCACTTTCTCTTTCACACTGCTTGAAATAGCACCTATGTAAGTGGTTAGATAGATAGACGAGGAATACATCGCGACCTTAGGTCTATTGTGCCTTCTCCTATATCACACAGACTCACCTGGCCCCATCATATTGATAAAGTCCAATATACTTCTTGGTGCTAGCGAGACGATGTGATCCCTTTTTGAAAACATGGATCCAAGGGTCTTCAACCTGCGTCTGCAGACTGCTATGCAGTGAATTAACAGGTGTGCTGATGTTTCAGGCCCTCTGTCTCAGATTAAGTGCTTTTTCAGCTAGTGACTAGTGTAGAATGCGACAAATTTGTCCCTAGGAAGATTGATTACATGTTTAAACCAGCTGAGGTTATAACCCCCTACTAGCAATGTGGGCATTTTATGGTACGGGGACCCACCTCAAGCAAAGGTTCAGATTCTATCATGTTAGTGGATGCTGCAGAGCGGGCGAGCTCATCAGCCGGTCCATTCCCGGCTATACCTTTGTGACTGGGTACCCAGATAAGGTGCACTATACATTTCTGAACCAGTAGAGATTTGATTTCGTAGGCAGAGATTGATTTAAGTGCCGTTTGACTATCCCTGAGTATGATTACACATACGTTCGTTGCCATAGTTGCGTTGGAGGTTTTATTTATGGCAAAGACTTCAGCCTGAAAAATAACCTATGGGATGTTTTCCCATAGGTGTGGAGAGTTTGCTGCGTGGTCCTGAAACTCCTGCACCAATTCCCTCCGACGCTTTCGAGCCGTCAGTGCACCACTAGTTTCTACTATTCCTAAGGAGTAGCTCGAGAGTTAGTTTCCATAAGATAAAAAGGTTTCTCAATTGGTAAGACACTCTTTCGAAAAATGAAGAAAATCAATAAAATGTATTAAAACGAATTGAGTATTTGTGTAGTGACTTTCCTTCAACAATATTCTAATTGGTGAAGTAACAACGCACGCAGGGTACACCTAATCTTTAATATAAATAAAACTTCCATTATAAGAATATTTTTTTTTTTTTTTAATTCTTTTCAAACAATTGCAAAAACGGCAACTCTGCTTGCAAGCTCACATATTTCTGCGCCTGTCGCGCATGCTCACTAACCATATGAGTTGCATTCCATCGCGTCGGAGCAGTCGGGCACCTTCGCACAGGCGGTTTTGCAGGTGTGCCCTCCACTACTTAAAATAAAAATAAAATAAAATAAATAACTGTGATGCTAAGTGAATGAATGGAGGAGTAATTTATGCATAATTATTTGCGTATTGCGCTGTTTTGTGTTTGATAACGGTAATACGCACATGCACATCATCAGTTTTTTCAGAAATTGTGTCAAAAGAAGAGATAATCAGATTTTTAGTAAAAATATAAAGGTGTGTAAGAACATATTTATGATTATCTTGGTACACGTTGCCTTTTTCTAATGTTCCGAAGTTATGTAATCGAGGAAGAAAAATAAAATAAGAAACGAAAATAAGTAGTTTTCATGGACATAAGTAAATACACTCATCTACGCGTTTACATACATACATATGTATGTAAATACACACATTTTTCAACCAAGAAATAAAATCCCTATCAGTACTTAAGGCATACCCAGTGTAATACGTAGTAAAAATAAGTGATATTTGGGGATTAGAAAAATAAAAATACTTTATCAATTGTTTTGAAGTTTTAAGGGTAGGTAGGCAGAGTGGCGCATCTAGGCCTAGAATCATCGTGATACCACAGGGACTAAAGTCCCATCTCTGAACCATCCCGTGTTTCTGATGAAGTTCATCGATAAGAGAAATAAAATTTTTATCTGTGCAACCTTCGGGACGTCGTCAAGAAATATAGAACCTTGAAATTGGATAGAAATTGTTTATTAGTCATCTTCTACCTCCTGTTAGTTTCTACAATAGTCTGTAACATATAGTTAGGACTAGAGAAGCTAATTTACTTTGACGAATCCCAGTAGGCACTACTTACAGGCTCTGAACTTGGCTATCCGTGCATGACGGTGGCTAACCTGAAATTGCTTAATAGCACTTTCTGCGTCACATAAGTCAGAAAATGATTTTGCGGATATCACGTCTTTAGCCTACAGTCTTTTGGCTGACATCTCAGTCTCTTCTCTTCTGAATGCTATATCTTGGATTCAAGTTTAAAATTTAGCAAGACCGCTTCTCCCGCAGTCAATGGATTCTTGAAGCTCTTTCGTTAGCTCCTTCCTGGCTGGCGGTGCAGGTGTGTCTTCGACATTAAAACTAGGCCATGCATGCTCTCCCTTCTACCGACTGCCACTGATGCTGTTTCATTCCTGAAGACAGCCTTACCTTCAACTTTCTTGCTACTGCGCCTGGACACATATACAAATTTCAAGAATATACAGTGACAAGTCTCTAGTAGAAGATATTGGCCGTAAATTTGCTTACCGTGAAAAAATAAATAAAAAATTGACAAAATTGTGCCGTTATTAAAAAAGTAAAGTTTTTTGCTAAAATTCGATTCGAAGAAGCAAATTTCGTGTACGAAATCGTTGCGAATGTTGGAAAAGGTTTACAGTGATTCGGTTTTATCAAAAACACAAGCCCACGAGTACTCTTCTACTTGAAAATCGTCAATCAAGTGGGAGAGAGATGGCAAAAGAGCTAGACATCTCTTGCGAGTACGTTCTAATGATCTTAGTGGGCATTTTAGATATGAATCGCACTTTTGCTAGACTCGTCCCGATAAAGCTGCATTTTTTTTTTTCAAAAACAGTACCATTGTGACCGAATTAAAAGCCAAAAACGCAATGAGTATCATCGGTCAACCACTCAGGTTTTCAACAGATTTTGCTCCGTGTGAATTTTTCCTGTTCCCCAAACTGAAATTGTATAATAAATGAATATTTTGCATTTTATTTATAATTTTGTCACAATGTATGTTTTGGGATCCAATTACACTGAGTTAAAAAATTCTCATACACGCACGCTCATTGAGCTATTTAAGCTTTTCAATCGCTCATGTCTCAGTCTGATTTTTTCCATTTCGACTCTCTCTTCCTTCTCTAATCTTAGTTTCTGTAATTTGAAATTGTTTTCCTCTTTTTCTCTTTCGAAATCAAGTTTCTGTTTTTCTAATTCTAATATATTCTTCTGGATTTCATAAAGTAAGGCAATTGGACTCGAGCTGTCGCCTGGTCCCTTCAAAGACATTTTTGGTGTGGTGACATTGGTAGGTTGGCAAGTAGCGGACGAATCGACTACATTTTCTGAAGTTGCTTGAGGCAGTGTATCGGTCGCACTGGCTAACGTGCTCGAAGTAGTTGTGTCCATATCTAGCTCTATACTCAGCTCCGTTTCATTATGCACCGCTTCATTGTGCTCCAACGATGATACAGACTCTGTGGACTGAAAAACGAATGATGGCTGCGTATTTATGCGCTCCCGAAATATTGCGTACAGCTCATCGTAAAATGGACACATCCTTTTTATGTACTCTACAACATCGCCATCCTCAAGTAAGCCTGCGTCATGCTGATCCTTCCACTTGAGTGCGGACAGGAAACTAGTTTTGAGATGCCGCATTTTGGTGCGCATAATATCCCATTTTATGTGTTTTAAATTTGGCGCGTTTTCCGCAATTCGCTCATAAAATTTTTGTGCAGTCGGTTTCTGGTATTGGAAGGTTAAATGTGAAATGAGATTATTATACAAATATATATGTATTTATAAATGTAAGAATTTTACCTCAAATAGGTTTGGATTCACCTTCACCTTGTCCGCGATAATCGTAAGCAAGTCTTTCGTTTGCTGTTCTCTCCAGCGAAAAGTGCCGTTTATGCGCGCTCGTTTTTTCTATAAACACAAAAACAATTCATTCCTGAATATTATACGTATATTATCTAAATAAGCAAATAATACAATTCTATAATGGTATGCGCTTACCTCTTTCATTTTTATTGTAAAATCCCAAATGCGTGCTTTGAATCAACAGCTGGTTGTAATTTGCGACAAATCGGCATGGATGCCACTGAAAACAGTCTCGCATAGTTGCCATTTTGTCGCAAGTCAAGTGGCATATACAACTGAATAGCTTTGTTGCGATATTGCCACTTTGCGCAGTTCGCAATAAATGCCAACAGTTTGCTATCTAAAATGGCAAGCGTCGAGCAAAGACATCACTCACTGCATTACCAAAAAGTGATGGTTGTTGTCTTGGCTAGCGATCGCTAAAGCAGTTCGTAAGACAAAGCAGTACCGAATGTTGTTAAGACACTTCGGCAACCCAGTCATACGTCAAGCTTCCGCCGCCAAAACGATGAATTGAATTGGCAATTTACTTCCTCCTGCGTCTAAAGCCAGGCGATCAGCAAAAGTTCAAATTGAAAATATGAAATTCCTAGTAAAAATCAGTGTATATCATGTGTTTTATCAAGAAGTCAGTAATACTTGAAGTATTCTAGCGAGTTAAAGTAAAAATTTGCTATGGGCCAAGTTATTAGTGTGTTTTATTTGTGTCTGAAATTTATATGAAAACAAAGAGTGCTGATGTTTGAGCCATTTGTGTTAGTTGTGTTTAAAAAAGAGTGATGGTAGCCGAAGTTAGATTGAAAATTGATGTGTTTCAATTAAAGGGCCAAAATTTTAAATTTTTGAATGGTAAGTGCTTTGGTATTTTGATTGATCGGGTTTTAGCAGCCTTATTCACTATTTATTTTTGCTTTTTAGCCGGGAAAAGTTTATGATACTATACTTGATTAAACGTGGCCTAATATTTGTAAGGACAGTGAAGTGTCTTAAGGGTTTACATGGGTTTACGGGCTTCTTAAAATCGATTTTTTTTATTGTCTTATTAAATTCTACAACACCTCTAGAATATTTTCCTGAAATTTTCAAGTTGATCCGAGTAATAGTTTCGGAGATACAGCTTTAAGAAATTGTGCACTCGAGGCTAGCTTGGGGGGGAGCCTGCTTAAGAAGCTTTAAAAACTCGATTTTTTTTGCTTAAATCTCTTTAAAAATGATCTAAGAATATGTCCCCAAAGTTATTGTGACCGAGCGTCTAGCAAATATATTAGCGCTTGGGCAGAAAACGAAAAAAAGCGAAAAACAGGATAGAAAAAAAAACTAAACATCGTATGAAATTGGGGCAAAGTTTATTATCTTTAGTGTAATGCTTTGTGGACCACCCTTTACGCACTCACCGTGTATTTCTTTCCAAAGTATAAAGACACAGATATATTTTAGATCTAACCCAAGAGGCTCGCCACTTCTTTATGTATAATAAATGCACTTTAATTTTTTAACGATTTGCTCACAATGATTTGGAAAAAAGTATAATCTTTAATTAACAAAAGGTATATAATATTATGTATCAAATTAACGATAATGTTCGGGGAAATATGGTGGATGTTCGCCAAAAGGAAAAAAAACGTCTTGATCGGACCGAAGTCGTAGCGCCAGAATGATAATGTTAAACAAGGTGTCCGTCCTTTTTGTACATGTCTTCGGCGAAGGTAGATGTTGGTGTGTGATGTCCTTGTGTGTGTGTTAGAACGTGGTGGATGATGTGAAGAAAGTGATGATGAGTGTGGGGAATGTGGCGAATCAGTGTTGCATATGTACGTAGATGTGTGGGAGGATGTTGACGGGCAGAAGTGGGAAGGCTGATACCCATTTAGCCATTTAGCATTAAATTATCTTCAATTTAAACTAAAGAAAAAACTAAGAAAAGTCAAGTTTGAACATTTTAAACAACATAAAGTAAAATTTTTTGGTCAAAAACCACTTATTTCCATTTTTAAAAAATTGTACAATTTTACACCTTTTTTTTTTTTGAAATTTTCTTAGTTTAACTAGAAGATAAGTTATTAACAAATATGAATCTCTTTGATTTCTTTGTTTCCGATAGGATTTTTTGTTCCCAAAGACAGAATAGCAAAGATTTTGTATGCAAAAAATTTGTGAATAATGTTTAAATATATAACTATAAACCCTAGAAATCTCGCTTTAATCAATTTTTTCTTTTTCTCCCAAAAAAATCCTCAAAAAATCGATTTTTTTTAAGCCTCTAAAGCAGGCTCCCCCCTTAAATGCGTTTTTTCGGGACTGTGTTTTAGAAGTCGGTTAGCAAAATTTCTCGAGAAATACTCAACCGATCTGCAAGAAATTTTACACAGCTCTTAATAAAATACTCAACCGATCTTCATGAAATTTTACACAGATCTTTGAGATACAATTCTTAAAGAAGAATAAAAAAATTTGTATTAAAGTAAGTGAAAAACTTGTGTTATTTTGGTCAATCCGGGTAATATTTGATTCGATCGTATTTGGAATACCTCAGACCCCAGAATGGGTACTACAAAAGTATGTATTTTACCATTTAGGTACATTCCAACCCAGGAACATAAATGTTTATATGTATTTTTGTATTTGTATTTGTAATAATAATATATATCATTCTGACTTTCATAACTTCACTAGTCGCGAATGTTGCTGTTTATTAACGTATATCCTTAAAACATGGCTTTAGAAGTATTTAGCATTAACTATTTGGATGAGTTGTCTTCGATCCACACATTTGGAAGTAAAATTAGTTGCCTGTAATCTCTTTGCCATTTACTACAATATAAAGTGGTGCTGACTTCCTGAATTACATTGAGAGTATAATTTGGGTTTCTCTTTTCTCTATAATTACCATCTTTAAGAGTTTCCTAAATATTAAGATATAAAACTTAATTTGGGTCAGGGGATCGCAGTAGCAAGGGGCATTTGTGGGTAAACAATTTTGGAAAAGTGAAACCCAGGGAACAATTTTTTTTTTGGCATCTGGCACGTTAATATGTAGTATGTGGTATTGGCAAAAATGGATAAAATCAGTCCGACCAACTTGCAGTCGAAATGCATGTCTGAACGCCTAAATGGCGCTACTGTAGACATTCGATGATATCTCAAATGAAAACCAAAAATATATTTTTTTTATATCATCAGTTAATAATTTATTATGAGCTTTTAATCTTAAAATTCTAAAATACTAAACAAATCGTATCGCTTCTTATGCTTATCATTATTACAATCATAATAAGAAAATACAATAATAATAAAAATATAATATAGTTCGTAATAGCAATCATATCGTAATTTACTCACATTTGTCTGTATGTGTCTGTTTGTAGTAGTATGTAGTTTTCTTGTATTCGCTTCACTTTTACAAAATATATATAAACAGCATTTATATAACCAAGGAAAATGGGATGCACCAACAAATTATGATCCATCAAATA
Source organism: Bactrocera zonata (assembly GCA_037783105.1). Taxonomy (NCBI): domain Eukaryota; kingdom Metazoa; phylum Arthropoda; class Insecta; order Diptera; family Tephritidae; genus Bactrocera; species Bactrocera zonata. Next base: position 97,971 of record JBAWJQ010005552.1, on the reverse strand, counting down.
ACAAAGTCGTCACCAATTCACATAGTTTAACATAATTCTAACACATCTTATACAAAATTGAAATATGTTTATAGTTTATGTTTGTATGTAAATATGTTTCGAGTGTTTGTAGTGTGTAATTTACTGTTTAGTTGAGCTTCAAATTGCTTCAAAGCCTTTTCCAACTGCATAACTGTACTTATATACAATTAAGCATATGTAGTTGATCTGTGTATATGTGTGAGTATAGTTAATTCATGTAAATCGTTATAGCTTAAAAATAAAAATATAATACAAAAAGTATGTAGTATGTGTATGTGTGTTTTCGCAGTTAGTTTGTTTAGTTAGTAAGATAGTTTTACATAGAAAACTTATGCAAAAATATAAATACAGCAATATTTAATTTAACTATAATAGCAGACGACGACATACTTATTAAAATGTTGCTTTAAAATTAATTGCAATTAATATTTTTATTAATTTATTTTTAATGCATTAATAAAATTAAATGCAATTAATAATTTAATTAACTGAATTAATTTAATTTTATTAAATTAAAATAAATTTTAATTAATAATTAATAATTTAATTAATTTAATTAATTTTATTTCATTAAATTTAAATTTCGTATTTTCAAATTAAAATTAATTGTAATTAATAATTTTATTAATTTAATTAATTTTATTTCATTACATTTTAAATTCAAATTTCGTATTTTCAAATTAAAATTAATTTTAATTAATAATGTTATTAATTTATTTCATTAAAATTAAATGCCATTAATAATTTTATTAATTTAGTTATTTCTTTTTAATTAAGTTGTAAATTCATATTTCGTATTTTTATGTGTGTTATTTTATATTTGAATTTTTAATTAATACAATTTTTTTCAATGATAATTAATTAATTATTTTTTAATTATTGATAATAATTTTTTTTCATTTAATTATAATTTTAATTTGTTTTATAATAATTGATAATTAATTATTTTTGTTTTTAATTTAATTATATTTTTATAATTGTTTGCAGACCTGCTGACGCCCTTCGCATGCTGTCTACTTATAAACAATACACATTTAATGCTGATACGCTCACTGCTTTGGTATGTTTTCCATCAATTTTTCTTATATTTTCCTTCATTTGTTTCTTTTTTTTGTTCTTTGCTTGCATGATAAATGATTTTTTATAGCAATACTATTATGCTTTTGCTAAAATGATTCGCTTTTATTATAATATTTGCTTTTGCAGCTAATTATTTAATTTCAAAAAATTCGTATTAGGGTGTGGCGATTATCGATTATGACTAAGCATTTTTAAAGCAATAATTTTTTTACAATATAATATTTTTTTTACAATATTTATGCTCTGTTTATTAATTTTTAAAAATATGTGAAGTTTTAATTATTGAAATTTTTAAAATACCAAAAATTTAAATAATGTAAATAATTAATTTAATAATTAAAAAATAATTTTTTACAAAAAAAATGAGTCAGTTTTATAAAAAAATGTAATTTTTTTGTTGAAACATTGAAAATTAAATTTAAAAAAATAATATTTTTTTGTAAAAACAAAAACAAAATTTGTTGCAAAAAAATTAATTTTTTTTTTAATTATTAAATATTATTAAAAAGTTTGTAGTTTTATTTCCTCGCTCGCTTATCAGAAATATACTCATAAATGGCTAGGGCAGGAATAATAATATTTAAAAACTTTCTAAATGACTACAGTTTTATTAAATTTTAGTCCAGTGTACTGTCTGTTATTAAGTTCCCATGTATTATTGAACTAAAAGTCTTAAAGAATTAATTAAATTATTAAAAGATATTTTAATTAGGAGCAATAAATTAAATTAAATTAATTTTATTTTCATTTTTTTTTCAATTCAAATGGGAATAACGAGTTTTGGATTTATTTAAAATGATTTATGGAACAAGAACAATGAAAAATTAATTAAATTAATTTAATTTCGAACTTAATTTAATAAAATGTAAGTTAATTATTATATTAATTAATTTATTTTATTTTATTTCAAACTTAATTAAATGAAATTAATAAAATATTAATTAAATTAAATTAAATTTAATTAATTAAATATAAATTTAATTTAACTTAATTAATTTCAAACTTAATTAAATCAAATTAATTGAATATTATTTAAATTAAGTTTAATTAACTTTGAAATTAAATTAAATTACTACATTAATTAATTAACTTAATTTAACTTTTCAATTACAATCAACTTACTTAAATTCAAGCCAATTAAATTTGAATTCATTCACTTCTATTGACAACAAGACTTCGCCAGAGTTGAAAGAAAATCTGAAAAATGATTTGGTTGATGATACATATGTACATATACATATGTACATAAAACATATTGGATTATTTTTCTTTTCATTTATTATCGCTTATTTTAGCCACAATCGATTAATCGCACATCCCTGTAGCTTTGTTATGAAAAAAATTTAGTTTTGCCATCCAATTTGAACTCTTAATATGCTAAATGCATCGCTATTTTATAAATTTATTATTCTTATTATTTTTAATTATATATTTTTCGTTTAAATATGATCGCTTCTAATATGCAATTGATTAGTAAGTAGCTATTTAACGCTTGTGAATACCGCTAACGTTTGGATTCGCGAAAAACCGGTTATTCGTTTTGCAGACTATATAAATCTTTCATTTTCGTAATGATGGATTTGGAATGCATTTATATGTATTTGTGTGTGAGTGGGTGTGGGAGTAAATATTTTGCCAAATTTCGGGGATTTTCAACGCTTCGAAATAATGCTTAAATTAGCAGATCGTTGTTTTCCTTTTTATTTGAGAATATTTTCATACTTTATTACACTGGTATGTATGTGGCCGAATTTCGAAAATGAAAATCGAAGTCTAAATGAGCTCAGAAAACACTTTGGTGCGCTTAGTATTTGTGCAAGGGAACCTAACCTAACACTGTTTAGTTTAATTTAAACTCAAACTAAGCTAATGTGTGTACTCTATATTGTAAAATATGTATATTTGTATGTGTCTGTGCTTCTAGCATTACTTTAAAGAAGTATTTGCCAAATCATAAATACTCCGTGTTGTACAGTTGTGTGCGAAATATTGGTACTTTTTGGATTTGCTGGGGTTCGAGCTCATGCCTACAAAGTAATTTTACTCCTCCAAACAAGCTGCTCTCTGCTGGTTACTCTGTGCCACCCTCTCTCCCTCTTTCTCTGTCTCTCTCTCTCTCTCTCTTTTCTCTCTCTCTCTTTTCTCTCTTTCGCCCTTTATCTCTCTTTGTTTGCGCTTAAACATCGATAACACTGTCGTTTTTCTTCATCTCCATTAAATGTGTCTGCTTGAGTTTCTCCTGCATCTGTGTGAGCATATCCTGCATGCGTCGTATCTCTTCGTCTTTCTGCAACAACAGACGATCGGTTTCCGAAATGGCCGCATCAAAACCATTAGTCGAGCTGATCGAGTCGCGCTTCAATTTGCCGCGCTCTCGCAGCGCATGTTGCGATATCTGTGAGATGCATTGTGCACGGAAATTCTCGTAGTGCACATCCTGTGTGGTATCCTTCAAATCTTGCATGTGTGTCGAGATGAGGAAAGTGCGTAACTTATTGAAATCGCTATGCTCGGGGTCTTCCACGTCCACCACACCCCAGGGATATTGGCGACCGCGCACCTTTTTGCCCGCCACCTCAAGTATCGTGTTGCTGCCGACGACGGCGAATGGTATCGATGCTTTTAGATCGCGATCTTGCTGTTTGAAGTCATCATCTTCGTCCGAATCGCATTCGGGAAACTGATATAACTGTATTTTGTTATCCTCCAGATCTTGTAGTATGCGCTCCTTGAGTTTGCGCACCTCATTTTTGGTCAGACAATCCGCCTTGGCGATCACCAGCACTATATTGACTTTGCGGTGTAGGCGCCTAATGAGATCCAGATCCATCTGACGTAGACTGCAAGTGCAAATAAAAATTTAATTCAACATTAAGGCAGGCTTAAAAGCATAAACACTCACCTGTGACCCCACGGCGGCACAAAGTACAAACAACAATGCACACGATTATCCTGTATATTGCGACGATTCAGTCCGCTCTCGTCTGTGAAATATTGACGGAACTGTGCGCACAAGTAAACGAGCAACATTAGTTCTCACATATTCTCGTTTCATATCTTTCCACTCACCTGCTCGTCGATGTAGGCGGTACAGACGCGCCAACTGTCCTCACAGTTGATGCCGTCGCCGAAACCTGGCGTATCGACCACCGTTAAGCGTAAGCGTACACCGCGCTCTTCTATATCCATTGTCTTCTTTTCGACACGCGTCGTTTTCTCGAGCCGCTCTTCAACATTGGGTACTACGCGATTTTTGTATAGGTCACCGAGAAACAGACTATTGATCAGCGTTGACTTGCCCAGGCCAGATTCACCGACAACCATGAGCGTAAATTCGAAACCACGTTTTACCGATTTCCGATGCACCTGCTCGGGTAGTGTGGCAAAGCCGATGTAGTCACGATCCTTATCGAATGACGGTGTTTTAGCTGAAAATATAAATAATATAGGGTGTTTTATTAGTCAGTTTTCTTTATAACGTGGGAAACTTATTTTCAAAGTGGCTTAGAGTATATTTCTGGCTGATCATGGCAAAGGGAGTTAGTTTCAGCAGCATCAAAAAGCTTTCACCGCTCACGCTCGAAACATAGCTGATTTCTACAATACATATTTTTAATTACGCAGCCATGTAGTCTTGCTTTCCTGATAAGCTTTTTTAGGAGACGAAGGAGACTATGATTATACATAGTACAAAACGCGGTACTATCGAAGGAAGTGCTTTAACGGAACTTTACTCACTGCCGAATCTTCCCAAACTAGCTTTCAAAGGTGAAAGAGCAAAGATAAAAGCGGTTGCTTTATAAGCTTTTCATTAGTTTTCGTCTTTTAGTTACTAATCCAAAACATCCACTTCCAGTTTTTTACATTTAGGATGTATCACGATCTGATAATATCCAGTCTAGTAGTCGCCATCGATATTTGGAGGAGTACTTGGGTCACCATAGGATAATGGTGGCTAAGTTGCATTTTAAAAATATAAAAAAATATATTTTTTTCTTTAATTATACTATATACGAAAGAAATAAAGCCAATTCCATATTTTCAGTGAATAACCTTACGCGCTCACATATTCAATTCAGTTTAAGATCTATAATTAGATTAAGTATGATACAATACTTTTTAACATATTCCATAGAATAAGGGATAAAAAGAGCTTAGTATTTACTTGTAAAATGTCAAAATTGCTTTCAGATGAATATTCTGCTTCAGAATTGAGTCAGATTCCAAATACATTGAAATTTACAAAAAAAAAAAAACAAAGAGGGTTGAGATAAAAAGATAAAGGCGTTAAACCTCACTAAGTATAGAACTCGGACTACGAACTCGCCATGAAGCAAGCGTTAAAGAACTTGGTAATATTCCAACAAAATTCTTTACTTGCCTTATAAAGGAAGGTCCTGGGAGAACTCAAGCCACTTTGTCAATTGAAAACTACTTTTGTCATTGAATTCTCAACTAATTTGATTTTTCAACGCTTCTTTCCAGTCCTCGAAACATTCGGAATAGTCTTTTTCCAGTATAATCGTCAAGACCTTCTTCTATTCTGTTTTATTTCCTGAATCGTTTTAAAACGGCCTTTTGCGTTTCTTGAATAGCCAAAAGTCACACAAAACCAAACCAAGCAAATACCGTGGTTAGTCGAGTTTTGGTCAAAAAATTCTCTGTTCGGACACTTAATAAATTAGTTAACTGAAATTTAGTATTACTCGTGAAGGATTCCGCGATGAAAACCAATTCACCACAAAATCGTGTGATCATTTTAATGTAGTATAATATAACAACAACGATTTTTTTAGTTGGGGTTTTGGCATGTGTGGCTCAATGCCTGAGCGACACGACATGGTTATAAATCATTAAAGATATTTTCATCGATTTCAGTGAGTTTTTTTTATAGTAGGTAGAAGCATCGAAAGCCGGAGTGCGGAACTTTAATCCGCTAAGCCCAACTTTCTCCCAACTCAAGACTCTCCCACGGAACCACCAGATAAGGTATTTCTTCGTGGGAGTGACAAGACATTTTGCGTCTTCTCTGTTACACGAACGGACTGATGCCTATTCTGCCGCAACTGTCTTAATTTAGTCATGATGGAAGTTGCCAATTCGCGAACAGCTTTTCACCTATCACAGCACTGGCACATAAATGCGGTCAAATTTTCCATCGTTAAATTACCACCTACTGCAGTTTTAAACTTTTCCCTTACATTTGGAAACCGATTACAATGGAAAAACACTTGCTCATAGTCTTCTAGGGACTCCGTACTTCTTTTTCTTTACTGGCGTAGACACCGAGTCAACAACAGCGCGCCAGTCGTTTCTTCTCTTCGCTACGTTTCGCCAATTGGATATTCCAAGCGAAGCCAGGTCCTTCCAACGGAGTGGAGGTCTTCCTCTTCCTCTGCTTCCCGCGGCGGGTACTGCGTCGAATACTTTCAGAGCTGGAGTGTTTTCATCCATCCGGACAACATGACCTAGCCAGCGTAGCCGCTGTCTTTTAATTCGCTGAATTATGTCAATGTCGTAGTATATCTCGTACAGCTCATCGTTCCATCGAATGCGAGATTCGCCGTGGCCAACGCGCAAAGGACCATAAATCTTTCGCAGAACTTTTCTCTCGAAAACTCGCAACGTCGACTCATCGGTTGTTGTCATCGTCCAAGCCTCTGCACCGTATAGCAGGACGGGTTTTGTTCGTCGAGAGAGGACTTTACTTTTCAATTGCCTACTCAGTCCGAAGTAGCACCTGTTGGCAAGAGTAATCCTGCGTTGGATTTCCAGACTGACATTGTTGGTGGTGTTAATGCTGGTTCCTAAATAGACGAAATTATCTACAACTTCAAAGTTATGACTGTCAACAGTGTCGTGAGAGCCAAGTCGCGAGTGCGACGACTGTTTGTTTGATGACAGGAGATATTTCGTCTTGCCCTCGTTCACTGCCAGACCCATTTGCGTTGCTTTCTTGTTCAGTCTGGAGAAAGCAGAACTAACGGCGCGGGTGTTGAGGCCGATGATATCAATATCCTTTTTTTTGATCAGGGACTCCGTACACATCGAACAATACGGTCTGACGACATTTTTAATTTTGTGTACGTAGCCTCTGAAGCACCCGTGCTTAATCCCACGCTTAATATTTGGGTCAGGTGGAAATCCCGGTTCCCATGCTGACTAGTTATTCACGTATGGATGTCATTTATAAGGCTATGGGTCCACCGTCTTTTGGTTGAGGTTTGTCATCGTTGCTGCCAATATAATTGGCATATTTCTTTCTCTCTTCTCTTTTTTTGAAATCTGTAATTGGCGCTGATAGCACATATAATCTCGTGAATTCGTCTCCTCGGAAGTCTATGGACGGCATACTAGCCAGTATTTCAGTATTAGGGCCAGTATACATACTGGAGCAGCATATAGTATTACTGACCTCATCGTTTTTGTGATTAGAAGTCGTCGGCTAGAGCGCACCCAACCTCTATTTGCCATCATTCTTGATAAAGCTTTGTAAATATTATTTGCTTTATTTGCTACTTGAATTTCAGTATGGAGTCCAATTTCACTTTGGAGTCCAATATTACCTCTAAATACTTCAACAGCGATTGAGAAGTATACTACCCTGTAATTTTCCTGATGCTTATGAGCAATACTTCTGTTTTGTTCTCAGCCAGTTCCAAACTCTTACAAGAAAACCATAAGCGCAGACCATTTATGCACTCATTGCATTTATTTTGGAGGTCATCAAGTTCTTTAGCTACAGCTTTCACTATAAGATCGTCTGCGTATGCGATAACTTAACGTTTTTTTGGTTATGGAATTCTTAGAGCTCCATCAACATGAGATTCCATAAAAGAGTGCATACTGAACGTTGTGGTACTCCACTTGAAGTAGGGTATTTCGGTGGGGTTGCTTTTTGAAAGCAATGGTCCACCCACAACTGTCTTGGCAAGAGGAAAAAAGAAGAAGAATATAATATGTTCTTTTACATGAATGTATATAATACTGAAACAAACTCATTTTGGAAGCTTGAGGAACCCTTCGCTGTAGAAAGACTGCTCAAATCCTATTGGATATTTTGTCCAAAATCAAACAATTGGCTTATTAAGTAAATGAAACGGCTGCGTAGGTATCAGAGAGAGAAAATCAAAATCCTCAGCTATCTCTCTGATATTAACATCTCGGTTTTCAAGCACTGTTTTGATAACTTTTTCCATTGTCATTAAAAAAGGTAATGGATCCGCATGAGGCAAGTGAACATTTTCAACGAAAAAAAAAAACAAACAAAAAAAACAGCAAACGGAAAGTGAGGTATATTAACTGTAATATACCCTATATGCTCCTTTGAAAATGGCAAATATTTTTCAATACCAAGAAAAAATTATATTACAATTATGTATGCAAAAAGAAAAAAAAAACTAAAAAGAAAAAATGATATTCTTCGCTTGATACTTGCAACAACCACGCCCATTAATAATTCTGCTTGCCTAACAGTCTTCGGCATAATTACAATGCAAAGTAAAGCACCCTTTCATACTTTTTGTTTTGTTTTGTTTGCTTGCTGCGCAAACCCCTAATTAGTTGCATGCAACAACGCAACAGACAATGCACAGAAATAGCGATGCTCTCGACATTTTCACATTTTTGCACACACAGAATACAACCTCGACACTAATTTGACACAAACGCATGCCACATGCCTAACATCAGCAACAAAAATCGTGATTACCACTCACGCATATGCAAATGCCTACATATGTGATTATGTACGCGGCTGTGCCTTGTGGGCGCGACAAGGAGGTCAAATGCCGGAAGTATGTCGTTTGCTTCCAAAAAAATTTGGGCTTTTAGCGTGTTTTTCAGTGATTTGCGCCTTCTATGGGGTGCAGCGCCTCAAAGTATGTTACACAATTTGGCGACAGTGTGCTGCGTAAACATACGCACACGTAGATAAACCACACGCTATTCAAGTGCCAGCACAAAGAAACGCACAAAAGGAAGATGAGAAACAACAACAACCACAACAACACTTACACATTGCTCGGCTTAGAACTGCTGCAGCGCGTATGCGTTATTTACATACAACAAAGACAACGAGTATGCAAGCACTTTTCTATTTGCTGAATGTCTGATTTGGTGCCGTTAATAAGCTTGCTGCTAAGCACACTTGGTGGCAGTAAATATTTCTTCGTTTTCGATTTTTTGTGTTTTTTTTTTTTTGTTTTTGGGTGGCACCCGCTGTGTGTATCCTGGCAAAGCGTACACAGAGGTCCTACGCACGTCGATTTTCGCCTCCGGGGTTTTTTGCTTTACCCACTTTGCTTTGTATTTTTCTTACACGCTAAGTTATTTCCGCTTTATAAATTATTGTCTTTTGTTGTTTTTGCACTTTCTTTCATTGATTGCGTAACAAAAATTTTGTTTATTGTTTAATTTTCATGCATTTCCCGTTATTAACGTGCCCGTCAAACCATCATCGCCGTGTTAACGTACGCCGCACACTTTTGCACCGTTGTATTTGTTGCTTTCATCGCCCGAATTTTACTAAGCTTCTTCTATTCGCTTTATCATGCTTCGCAGGCTTCGCAGCCGTGTGTACACTTCACTTTAACGCCCGTGTCATTCACTAGGAATTTGTTTTCATTGCAAAAATTAATCTCCTAAACACTCAATTCACTGCAATTTTAATTATTTTAAATATTTTTTTTTGTTTTTGGGACTTAAAAAAATTTTAAAATTCTAATTGCCTTGCTATTTTGCAATTTGTTGAATTTTCTTTTTCCTCTTCACTTTACTTCTGCCTTTCTTGTGGTCAGTGTGTTATGGTCCGCTTTCTGGGTTGTTATCACAATTGTTGTGTGTTCTGCGCATGCGCTGCTTTTATTTATTTATTTCCTTACTTGAACTCCTTGCTCGAACACGCTCTGGCTCTCAACCCTTTAGAGCTTTGTAAACAAATGCTTAAACCCAATATTTTTACTAAATTTTTAGAAAAATATTCCAAAATAATAAATTACCAATGAATTTTATGCACTAAATATTTTTTTACAAAATATATTAATTTTATAAAAATGTTGAAGACTGTTAAGATTTGAAAAATGAAACTCTATTTGCTGTTAAACTCAAGACCTACCATTTAGTGGTGATTTTCTCAAATGGCTCACTCGTTTGCTAATTATGAGAGTGACAAGTGAGCAACCCAGTAGGAAACTCGCTAAACAAAGCAATCCAAATAGAGTGTTGTGTTGCAATGAAGTTTTGAAAAATTGGAAATTGAAGCCCAATATTTGTTTAGTAAAACTAAATATCAAACAAATATTTTATCATATGTTATGCAACGATCTTAAGTTTATTGGCCATTTAGCAGTAAACACTACTCGCATTTTACGTCAATTAAAAACTTACTTTTTTTTTCAAAACTTGAACACTTATGTATGTATATATGAAAACTAAAGATACAGCAGTATCATTCAAAGCATTGCCCATCTGAGCTATACAATTTTCCCAGCTGTCTGGCCATTTCTCCATTTCACTTCAAACGAATTGATTCGGCTTGGCGACCACGAAAGAAAGAAGTAAATTTTTGATACCCTGTTCTGATATGAACCATAAGCCAGTAACAACAATCTATGTGATTTACGTAAGTACATGCCGGCGACGGCCTAATCTCACGGTGCTTTAAAAAGCAATACAATGCGTTGATCAACGCTCCAAGTAATACAAAAAATGATTTTTGCACATATTTTTAGTTCCAATTAATATTTTCCATTTTGGTCGGGTTCGAGGCCGATCTAAAACCTCTGCCATGCTGTAGGTCCGGCACCTGGCCGCAGTGCGACTCCACACTGGATTGGATTTTTCAATCCTATCTACCTTTATGTTTAAATCACAGACACTAAACCACAGACACTAAGAGCAGATTGGAGCGAACTCCAAGGGGTAACTGCTCCCCGTGGTACCTTATTTAAGTCTTCGGTCAGATCTTGTAGCTAACGCTACTACCAGTTGAGCACCCGACAACTCAATGACTGGTAACATTTGTCGCTTCTTCAAATGTTAAAATAAATTAATTATAATATCATTTAAAGCTGAGTATTATAGCACTATTTCTGACAAGGACAAGGCAAGCCAAAAATACAGACACAGTGCATATGGATTCTAGTCGTCTCTTACGACAGGAATACTTTACCGCCGAGCAAATTCTATCCACTGTCTGCTGGGCGATAATCAAGTAAGGATATTTTTCAACGTTGGGAACAAATAGTAGTCGGAAGTAGCAAAGTCTGTGTAGATCGGATAAGACAAAACTTCACAGCCGCTGATAGTTTTTAACCGGTTTTGTAACATGTAGCCGAGCATTGTCATGGTGGAAAAGTATTTATTTTTGTTTAGTCGTGAAACTCGTTGTTTTTTGGCAATCGCTCGCTTCATTTGAATGAGTTGTTACTGTTATTGTGGTAGCGGCAGAAATCTGTCGAGTTGAGAGTCCTTAAATGGATAAAAAATCCCGGTCCGTTTCGGTAGCGTAGACCCGACTTTAATAGGAACGGCACGAGTTGTTGTCGGCAGCGTTTCTCATTGTTGATTTCATCCGAGCTTAGTAGCTCATAATATAGCACGCTCATCTAATCCCACCAAATACAGAGCTTTAGCGTCTTAGATATTCGGCTTTGACATTGATTGGGCTGCTTGACCAGGTTTCACCTGTGATTTTTGCGTTTATAATTATAGCAACGAATCCATTTTTCATCACAAGTTACATTTAAATGACTAACCAATATTTTTGCGTTCAAGCAAAATCGTCATTTAACATCCCTTGACTTTAATTCATAGTGCTTGCATATCCTCAGCTTCAAACTATTTTGGCGGCCGCAGACGTCTTTTATATTCCAAGCCAAAATCAACACCATCGCCTAGATCTTGTTCACTATAAAATACGCTAACTTTCGGCTTATCTTCATCTCAAAAGTAAAAAAAAGAAGTATTTCCTGCAAAAACACCTTTTCAGGCAAGAAATTCGACTTGTTTTTGGAAAAAAATTGTGTTATCTACGCATCAAATGACTAGCATATGGAGACGTACAAGGACGGTAGATTTCGATAGACTTATATATTTTTCAGCTCTAAAATGTTATCAATCGAGAACTTTTAACCTTTTAACTACAGCACTTTCTGAATTCCCAGCAAGCTTTAGCACTTACACACATTCGTTAACTTTAAAAGTTATCGATAACAAAATCGTTTTATAAAATATAATTGGAATATCGATACTTATGAAGTGAACAAAGGTTCTACTTTAAATACAAAATACATTAGATATGCTTGGGATTTTCAGCATTTATTCAAGCAAGTAATAATCCTTTATTATTACGCATTATACATACCATATACGAGTACATATGTATACATATGTTATATATACTGATGTGGGTGCGTAAATAACCTTGCATTGTTGAGGGTGCTTTTGGGCATTAAATGCAATTGCAGCACAATGGTTACAGTTATCCGTTTAAAATTCAAATGGGGTAGTTAGTATGCGTGTGTTACATACGAGGTGTTACTTATACCAATATACATATATATGTACAAAGGGGTGCTATTTCAAATTGGTGTATTTAATTATGAGACAGACACGCCGTCTGAGTGGGGTTAAAATTTTGGTTAGAGACTTAGCTTGCATTAAAGGTGTCATTCTAGTACAAAAAAATGTACAACGTCTTTAAAAAAAGAAAAATTCTTGAAAGTGTTTAATTTCTTGAGCATAATTTAACGTTTAGTCTTAACAGTAGCACTGAAAATTCAGAGCTGGGTTTTTGTCACAAAACAATAATGATGGTGCCAAGTTTTTAATACTTGTACAATATTTTTGGAGGAAAACCTTTTTTTTATGAAATTATTTTAAATTAAAACAAGAAAAAACGTTAACTTCGGTTGCACCGAAGCTAAATACCCTTCACAGGTGCATTTCTGTTAGTAACTATGTGTCCAGTTTGTATGGAAGCTATATGCTATAGTAACCCGTTCTGAATAATTTTTACTGGCAGCTTAGAAAATAATATATACCAAATTTCGTGAATATATCTTGTCAAATGTGAAAGTTTTCCATACAAGAACTTGATTCCGATCGTTCAGTTTGTATGGCAGCTATATGCTATAGTTAACCGATATGAACAATTTCTTCGGAGATTACATTGTTGCCTTAGAAAATAATATATACCAAATTTCGTGAATATATCTTGTCAAATGTGAAAGTTTTTCATACAAGAACTTGATTCCGATCGTTCAGTTTGTATGGCAACTATATGCTATAGTTAACCGATCTGAACAATTTCTTCGGAGATTACATTGCTGCCTTAAGAAATAATATATACCAAATTTCGTGAATATATCTTGTCAAATGTGAAAGTTGTCCATATGAGAACTTGATTCCGATCGTTCAGTTTATATATTATAGTGGTCCGATATCGGCCGTTCCGACAAGTGAGCAGCTTCTTAAAGAGAAAATGACGTTTGCAAAATTTCAAAAGGATATCTTAAAAACTGAGGGACTAGTTCGTATATATAAAGACAGACGGACAGACGGACAGACGGACAGACAGACGGACATGGCTAAATCGACTCAGCTCATCATACTGATCATTTATATATATTTTTTATAGGGTCTCCGACGCTTCCTTCTGGGTGTTACAAACATCGTGACAAACTTAATATACCCTGTTCAGGGTATAATGAATGAGTTGGCAAGCCATAAAGAAAGAATTGTGGAAATTAATGCGTCCAACCCAAGTTAATTGAAAAAAACTTTCAGACATCAACAAAACAAATGGTATGTGCTACTGAACCAATTTTAGTTCCTTCTTCATTAAACATTTTACTATTACTTTCAATCAATAAAACCCACCAAAGAATAAGTTTTCTACAAATGCATGTGAAAAGTCATACGAGTATTGATGAGGTTTTATATGACTTTCTGCGGTTTTATAAAATTTTATTCTTCTAAATGCCCGATTTATTTTAAATGAAGCAATTACTGCCGTTATTTATTTCATTGAGGCATTTTGTATGAACTCAAACAAGTAACACTCTTATATTTGGTTTAAGAGGGAAACCAGATACAAATTATTCGTAAAGTATTAGTGAAGGATCTTGACATTACAGGTTGCATTTCGATTTGTTTTGCTACACAACATTTTGTGGATTATATGTATGCTTGAAGTCATTCCAATCGAGTTTTCAAGAGATGTGCCGATAGCTTCAGGTATACTACTACGAGCAAAAAATAGTAACTCTTTGTTCAAGGTTTTAAAATTATTAGTTTTTTCTTTAAAATCTATGTCATAACCCTCAAAGTAATTCCCCTCAGCCACAATAAACTTGTGCCTACGTTTTTACCAATCCTCAAAACAGCTGTTAAAGTCACTTTCCGCAATATCCTTCAATACGCGTGGCGATTCACTTTTAATGTCTTCAATTGACTCAAAACGGTTTCTCTGAAGCGATCGCTTGAGTTTATTGAATAGCCAGAAGTCACACGGAGCTAAGTCAGCCAGATGCGGTGCCTGCGGTATGATATTGGTTGAAAATTTGGCCAAAATTCACGAAGAATCAGTGCAGTATGTGAGGTTGCATTATCGTGGTGAGAAAATCAAGAGTTGTAGGCCCATAATTCCGGCCTCCTTTTATGAAAAGCTTCACAAAAGCGACGCGTAATACTCAAATAGTATTCCTTGTTGACAGTTTGGCCGGTCGGAAGGAATTCGGAGTATACCTCCACCCGATAATTGAAGAAAACTGTTATATATAACCTTGATTTTTGACAAGCTCTTTTCTTAGGCTCAAATGATCGTTCAAGATGGTTTCCAACGATACCAGTAAGATCTCAGACTGTTAATGATGATCCTCTTTGAATAATTTATATCAATCAAAACCACTTGCTCGCGACAAACGATTCCGCAATTATTATTTTGATATCACATTTGGCACAGATGTCACTGACAGTCAAACAAATCTAGAAAACAAATATTTCGACGAATGGGTTTTCGCACAAAATTTAAATTATAAAAAGTCGTACTATTTTTTGCCCAGAGAAGTATGTGTAAAGTTACTGAAAGCAGTCTCTATGTTTTAAAATGCAAACCGACTCCTCTGTCATATCAATTAAAACTGATTCCATCGATTAATGTTTTGTTTTTCAGTTAGTTTCAGATTTGGATCTTGCTTAGTGTCTATAAAAAGAGTTATGACAGCTTACTTTATGCACGAGAAAAAAATATATTAATCCATAATTTATTTTTAGAGCAAATATTATATTAAGTATACAGCAAATCACTGATCTCAAGAAAAATCGGGCATGGTTTGAATCAAAACGCCAAAAAGGGTGAATATTTTGCTTCTATGGGACTAAGAACCTTATAAAGTTCTGTTAGGGAACATTTCTAAGATCATCTTGTGGTATGTTTTTGATATATACCGATAATTGATCACACAATAATGGAAGAAATGAGATGGTGACACCATTTCAGCGATCATTCTTTCTACATATTTTGATTGTTAGATTGTGTAGCCTGAGTTTAGGAATTAAAACATGTTTGATGCCACATTCTTAATCGCCATGTGTAAGCCCGCATGCCAGAATTTTAAGAAAGATCACTGTTATGCAACCCCACCTTTCACAGAGGCATTATTGGTACAAGTTCTCACCGAATTTAAGGTTTGAAATTGCAATTGCCGATTTTTTCTTTTAATTTATTGATATATGGTACATGACTCTGATGAAATAAAATTTTTCGTTGTATTCATTGCTTACTTTGTCTGTAGGTGCCGATAAGGTTAGACGTATTTTTATGTGCTTGGCGATTTTCGTTTGTTAAACGCTCACACTTCATTGCTTGTTCGTGAATTCTTAGTATTGTAACGAGACCGACAAAGAGAACTTCAAAGGACCGTCATTTTAAAATATAGATGAGAACTGCTGAAAGAGCTAATAGCTATACCAGAAATCGAGTTGGAGAAGTGTTTCGGCGATTGCAAAAACCGGTGGCATAAGGCATAATATTGAATGAGCGTTATTTGTGAAGAAAGAGTAAATATTTTTGTTTGTTGTTTTATTTTTTCAAAACAACGAGTTTAATGGTTTAGAGAGGTTAACTAGTGTCGCTCACAAGGAATTCGAAGGAATTATAGATTATTTTAAGATTTTAAGAGGAGCTTTTTCGGGACTAAAATACATTTGGTGATTGCAGTTGCTTGCTTCGTACTGATCACTATTAAAAAACATATATTTTTTATGTTTAATTCCTAAATCTTGTTTGTGATCAGCGATTCACCTCCCAGTATTTGATATATGATATTATTCACCTTAAATGGTATTATATATCCTCTTACTCGGTTTGTCGTATAAGTTACTAACACTCAACTTGATTCAATCGAATTTGTTTGTAATCTATATTGACCTCTTATACACATATACACACACTTATAAATAAACTGTAAATAATTCAATCAGAGCACAACAATTTACCAGCACTTGGCAGCTTCTCAGCGTCGAGGCAAACACTTCGGAGTAAAGTGAAAATAATCCTCCAGCTGGCAGCGAGTAAATTGAGATGCAGGTTCAAAATCCAGCTAAAACTACAATAATAACAAAATAATGCAAAAGCAAAAATAAAAAAAGAAAATATAATCGAAAGGTGAAGGTGGAAAGGCACAACGAAACTACAACATAGAGCGTTTGGCATATATGTATATATGTATGTATGTATGTATGTATGAATATGTATAAGCGACGTCGCTGTGTGCGTGGGTGTTCATTTACAGTGTATGTGTGTGTATGTATGTAGGTGCGCATGGCTATGTTGGCATCAAGCGCTGCAACTGCTAAGCCGTTGTGGGCAGCGCAGCGGAAATCTCATATTCCTCAGCGTCTATGCCCGGGTATGGACAACAACAACACCAGCTGCAACTACAAACTAGAAAGCAGTTGCGCTCAAATTGCTTGATATTAAATTTACAATTTTATATTATTATTTTTTGTTGTTGTTTTGGTTTTCACTATGCCTTTTCTATGGCTTTCATCTGCTCTTCTTAATATTCTTCAACGATTAACCTACATTCATAGTTGTCAGCGCAATGACAACAACAACAACAATGTGTAGGCGTTTATTAAATCAAAGTGTTGATTGAACTTAATACCGTTATGTATAGAATTTTACTTTTTTATACCCTGAACACGCTGTTCAACTTTGTCACAAAGTATCTAGAGGGAAACATCGGAGACCCTATATACATAGATAACATTTTAGAGAGCTGAGTCGATTTATCATGCTGAAATTTTGCATACGTCCTTTTCTCTTCCAGGAGTTCCTCATTTGCCGGAATCAACGTTATCGGATTAATATAGCATATAGCTGCCATACAAACTGAACAATAAAAATCAAGTTTTTGTACGAAAAACTTTTTTATTTGATGAGATATCTACACCAAATTCGGCACAGAATATTGTCTATGATAACGGTATAATATCTAAAGAAATTGTTCAGATCGAACCACTATAGCATATAGCTACCATATAAACTGAAGGTTAAAAATCAAGTTTTTATATGAAAAACTTTTTCATTGGAAGAGATATCTTCATAAAATTTGGTATAAATTATTGCCTGAAGTAACGGTATAATACCCGAATAAATTAGTCAGATCGAACGACTATAGCATATAGCTGCCATACAACTTTTTTTTATTTAGAAAAGGTATTATAGCTTCAGTGCAGCCAAGTTAGTTTTGTTGTTGTTGTTTTTTTCTTGTTTTTGTTTTTCGCTTGGAAAGCTTAAACACCAACGCAAATATTATTAAAATGGAAATTTAAGCCGAGAAATATTTTCATGGAAATTTATTCAGAAATTCTACAAGCATTTCGATATAAGCTTCAAGCTTCGCCTGCCACCTTGCCACACGTACTTAGATGTACATATACATATGTATATAATTAAATATTTAGGCTTTAGTAGCATACTGTCAACTACCTGACTCTCAGGCGGGGTCAACCACCAAGCAAATAGCCAAACAACCACCTAAAAGCTGAACAACGGTACATCAGCCAAACAGCCGCCAGCCACCAGTGGCCACTCAGTCACTCAGTCAGTCGCATAAAAGCTGCGAAGTGCTTTCTTCAAGTGTTTTGCGCCTGCTTTCCTTCCGTTCCTTGCAATGGCACGCAACTTCAAGTGGCATGACTTGCAACAGCAAAAACAAGAGGGCAGCTAGAAGCGCAGTAGTCAAAAGGGGTTAGCAATTGCTAAAGCAAACATTTGCAGGGAAACGGAATTTTGCAAGCCCTTTAGTGCTTTTGGGGTGAAATTCTCGCAATTCCATGCAACACACACGCAGCGCCACGCATGAAGCGCAGTCTGTTTATATTCCATGAAAGGATATTTTTACCCTAAAAAGTATAAAAATTGCGAAAGAAATCGATTTGTAGACTCGGGCAAAGTAAAGCACAGCACTGAATTCCATTGTTTTACAATTTTTCACTGAAAATATTTGCGCAATTTTCGTATGTAAAATACTTTCAAAGTCATGCAAGGCACACGAGCACGCACACACACAAGTACATGCACTTTACAAGGACTTTGTGTTACACGCTTTCATGAGTGAGCGTATAAATATGTGCTTGTAAAACTTTTCATATACATAAACAGCTTTTGTCACGTGCGGCACATACATAAGTATGTAACAGTTAATATAGTTGTGGAATGGAATTTGAGCCCCCGAAACTCGTATGATATTGAAACTCTGAACCGATTCGTTACAGGAAAATCTGTATATTCTTTAATATGGAATTTATTAGAGATAAAATTATAATGTTTTTTGTGCTGTGATCGAAAATTCCTCGATCTATATAAATTGCCATATTCGCAGCGTTAAAATCTTTTGCCCGAAAGTTACTGAAAACGAAACCATCCTCTTAGGTAACCAAATTTTTATAGATTGCGATTTATCTCTCCATTATTATTATTGATCCAACTTAGAATATTAAACTGAACCTCCATCTGACATTACTAAGGGCTTGTAGATCTATATATGGCGTCATAGCCGGTCGAGATAACCTAACCTAACCTAACTTAGAATATTGGAAATCCTTATGAAATGCTTTGTCAGGCAAGGACTATGATACAGCATTACAGACGAGAAGTAACAGTGGTATTTGATCATTAACGGCTAAAAGAGCGCTACAAAAGTTTTTAAATAAAAAAAAATAGTTTGGGATACTGTAAAAGTACATTCGATGCCATTATGTATGAAACTCAATTTCTTTTGCCATCACGGGCACGCTTGCAGAAGTCCAGACGCTGAACCCAATTCTGGACGGTTTTCAAGCATACAACGGCCGATACTGCTGAATGTGCCATTTCGTGAGATAACCCGTTCACCAAACTTGGTTTTCAATAATTGTAAATAATAAAATTGATTGTAACATTGGCTGTGTAGCTTGTGGCACCTTCCTCTTAGAACCACATATTGTCCAAGTCCACATCATCCAATTCGGGTCAAAAACATTCGCTTATCATTGAGCGGTAGCAATTCTCATTCACAGTAATGTGCCAGTCTTCATCCTTACGGGTATAAATACGACCCAATGACGCCGCTAGCCCATAAACCGCACCAAACCGTTTTTTTTTTCTGGACGGAAAGTTGACTCATGAAGTACGTGTGGATTGGTGCCGGATCAATAACGCATATTTTACTAATTGACTAAGCCATTCAGTCAGAAATGAGCCTCATCGCTGAAGATTTTTTTTCGATGAAAATCCGGAGCATTTTCAAGTTGTTGCTCAGCCCAATTCGCGAACATACGACGATTTTGGTGATCAAGCGGCTTCAGTTGTTGCGTCAATTTGATCTTGTAAGCATGCAGGCCAAAATCTTTTCGCAAAATATGCTACAACGACGTCACAGAGGCGCTTGAGAACGAAGTATGAATGACTGATTTGGGTCTTCCGGGCACTTCCTTGTCTCATTGGCACAGGAACATTTCGTACTGTGCCCGAAGATTCAAATTTTTCCACTACACGCTCAATTGTTGATCTGACAGGATGATTGAACGAGGCACTCTTAAAGTTGAGGCCACAGACTCCGAATTTCGGTAGTAAATTTAATAATTTCGATAAGTTGTTGGATCGCATATCCTTCCATGATCAAATGCCAAGCTTTACTGAAGAGAAATGTCCAAAGAGCGAAAAAATATGGTGTTGTTTGCTGTCACTATCGGTCTATTTTAAAAAATGCCTATTGAAAAATCTGTTATTAAAAAGTTTACCAGACTAAAAAATATCAATGCGAAAGGAAAAAGTCTCAATTTGACATAGGTCTGAAAAGACATATTTAAACAACAAATGAGATCTCTATTAGTATCTACTATTTAACCTATTTTGCAAGGAAAAAGTTAATATACAATTCAGCATTCGCAAGAGGCGTTCAATTTGCGAACTTGGATCCAGTTTGTTGTAATATTCTTTATAATAATTTTGATCTCATCTCACATAAAGAATTTCATGTAGTTTTTGAATTTTCTGTTCTGCGTAAATTTTACAAAAAATAAGGTGCTGAGTATACCAGCAACCATGCAGTGTTGGTCACGCATTCAACCCTCCCACTTTTGGCAAACGCTTATGTGAACTGGGTCTAGCAACACGATGACTGTTAAAATGCACTATCTTTCGCTTCTTTAACAACTTCTGCCTCTCACCATGCCCCAACCTCTCGTCTGCGCCGCTTAGCGCTTTGAGTCATTGAGATGTGCTAATAGAGTTATTAGAAAATATAAATCGAGCGAAGCGGCCGACACGAACATAGTTTTGCATGAAGTACACACTTGCCACAGCGTCATAGCCCGCACACATACACGCGCACACACTTATGCAATTGCACAAAGTCATAACGGCAGCGCTAAGCGGCAAGTGGCAAGTGGCAGGGCGTTCATTTGCATCATTGGAGTGTCGAAAGCAGGTCAACGCTTAAGCGCTTCCAGCCTGGGAAAGGTTAGCAGTCAGGCAGGCGGCGAATGCAAATGAGGCGAACGCAAAGAAAACACTTTAAATTCATAATTGCAATGCAAACACGTACATTTATGTGCATATGTATGGCATGTAGATGTGTCTGTGTGTGTGTCTGAATATGCGCTGGCCGATAATCCAATAGAAACGTGCCAGTTGAGCGCTAAATTTTCGCAGCGTTAATTTATGGCATGAAATTGTTGTTAGAAAATATTTTTGTTGTTATCTTAACGCACACTTACTTTCATATATATGTATAGTTGCAAAATTAAATTTGCAAAATAATTTCGAACAAAACGTTGCGCACTTGCCACCGCCTAGTAAATTGCTGTTATTAGCTAATCATACTGAAATACCATACATATATATATATATGTATATATATACCAGTGTATACATATGTATGTATATATGTAGGTATTTACACCATTATCTTTTTATACACTTGTGCTCAGAAAATATTGTTTGTGACTAACTCCAGCGCTTTATCTTATCGGCTTTGTTTATAAAAATATTACTTTTTTCCAAATCACTTAAGCGTAAATTGTCCATCGCAGATATGAGACTGCATATAAATATGTATGTATATGTTCATATGTCCATAGGCATGTACTTAGTTAAATACACCTTACTGTTCTTACTTTTGTAGTTCGATTTGCTTGGGCAATACTAATAAACTGGAACGCAAAAGTGATAACAAAATTATTAATTTCAAAACAAATGTTCTAATTGTTATTCAATGGAATTATGCATAGTACACACAATAATACATATAGGTAAACATACATAGTTATCTACATATATACTGGCATCCATGTAGATAAGCCGAAAGTAAACCAAGTTGTGGATATTTGGCTTTAGAGAGTTCGATATTAAATTTTAATTATGGGGTAATGTTAAAAACTATGCAATATTTATCCATAGCTTTGCCGTTAGTTGCATATTTTATCCTCATGAAAATTTACATATACATATTTATGTACGTAAATACATGTTAACAGCTACAGCATCTGATCAAATTTAACTCGGACTGCGCTTTTAAACTCTAAACTGCAAAGCATTCAGTGAAGGTCGTGCAGTCATCGAAAACTTGCCATAAGTGACTTGTGCAATCACAAACTCTGTTAATGAAGATAAAATAGAAAAAGTTAAACAAACAGTGCTTCCAAATCGTCATGATCAGGATTATCAAAGGATTTCACACCACTGAGAGATCGACTTAACACATTATGGTTAATATTTGTAATATGTTAGGCTCGTAAGAAAATATTTGAATATTTTGCAAAAATGATATCGAGTTGAGTTCGCAAAAGAGGAAAAAAATAGCAGTTCGAATACTGTATAAAAATGTCAGATAAAACCACCAGCCTAGTCAGAATACGATAGCTCGCGTCTACAATCAGCTTAATCGAAATGAGGTTTCTTTTTTATTGACGTACAAAGACCAAATTCTACGAGATTTATGTTCCTTTGTGCATTGGCAACGGCGAATACCGCAGTCGATGGAACGGTGACACTGGCTAGGTCATACCGTCCGAATCGATAAAAAAACTCCAGCTTTGAGAGTATTCGACGGAGTATCTGCTGGAAGAAGAAGACTTTCAGTCCGATGGAAAGGCCAGGTAGAGAAGGATCTGGCTACACTTGTAATCTCCAATTGGATCCAATCAGCCAAAAGGAAGAACGACTGACGCGCTGTTGTAAACCCGCTTACAACCGCGTAAGTGATGTTTATAACGAATGTACTTGTGCTACTTAAACCTCCTATAAAATTGATCATGAATACCCTCATAGTTCGACAAATCACTTGGAGCCGGTCACAAATTGGTTTAGAATTAAATGTCAGTTTCAGCTTTAGTCTCCTGCTTTGCCAAAGATATGGCTGCCTATATGTTTCAACCTCAGTCCTGCAAAAGGTGGGCAATGAAGGTATCTGGAAAACTTTAACAATTTATGTTCGACTGGGTTTTAAACCTCACAACAATAATGTTTACTGAACAGTGTACAGTAAGAGCTCCTACGTTAGCGGCAATACGAACTCTCCTAAGTGCAAGTAGTTCAAAAGATCTCCTGCGATCTTTTTAGGGATATTATTGTCGCTTAGGAGCTGGTCTCGACCAATGCCACACGCTAGGTCCACAGATTCAAAGATTAGTAGTACACAAGATGACAACGGAAATTCTACTTGTTTCCACTTTGATGTGAGTGAGGTACGGGTACCCCCACTTTTTAGTTTATCGGCTCTGCAGCTTCAATTTTCTCTCCTAGCTTCGATCCAGCCGTCTTTTTGCCAGCGACCTCTCCCCATCCACATATCTCTGGGCGGTAGGAGAGAAGAGTTACCGTCACCAGTAGCAGTCTCTGTGAAGCAGTAGTTCAAGTTTTCAGGAATACAATTGAAGAAAGGAGTTTCAGCGTGACTCTATTTAGACCCTTTCATATTCTTAGCTTCTGTTTCAAGCTAAAAGTATAACATTTTTAATGTTGACTGTAAGCTGTCATCAAATGTAGGTCTTGTTTAGAGGTAAAACTTGTTATAAATTTCGATTCTATCAAATAAGTTTGGAACTCCAATATAGTGTGATTGGACACATCTTAGAACATTTCGATTTTTATATGGCGGTATCGACAATCTTGTGTCTTCGAGCTTCCCATTTCAGTGGCAGAATTGCGGAAAATAAAAAGAACTTCTGTAATAAAAGAATCGCAGCCACATCTTCTGATACTTCTCAAGAAGATTCTTGATACTGTAATTATCTCTAGAAAACACTTTGACCAAGCTTCACTATTTCAGGAAGGAAGCTTTGGATATATGTTTAAATCATAGACTGATTCCATATTTCAACCTCTGATACGTATATAAGCGTATTACCTCAACGACACTAAGATTCTAATTATAGGTCTGCCTGGCATTCACATCTAACGCTGATATTCCCAACAGCATTAATTGTGAAACTTCAAAGAGGAAAATTAGCAAATTTCTTAAATTCAGTTAGTGTTTTCATAATTTTGTGGCATTCCACAGCAACTTTTAAGGCACGAATCTCACATTGCCACAGCGCGTTGTTGCGTCAATATGTCTGGCACATCCGCCAGCAGCGGAACGCCACCGCACTTACTACTCATACCCTTTACAGTTGTATGTGTGCCTTCAACAGCTTCATTGCCTTCGTCAAACGTTGAGTTTGCGCTTGCAAAATACGCCATAGCCGCCGCTGCTTTCGAAATGCTACGCTTCAATTAAGTTCAATTGAGATTTTATTGCGCTGAAAAGAACAATGGCCTACACACATACACATACTCGTACATACATATATGAGCAGTGTGGATAAATGAGCTCGGTTGCAATCAATAAAGCGAATCTCAGCGGCGGCAAAACAGCAGATGCTCGTGTGTGGAGCAATCACGACAAGATACTACGTGATGACTAATAATAAAACCAGAAGGAATCATATTTCTGAATGCCCAACAATAACAACAAACGAAGCTAGTCTAAACATATGGAACTTGAGCAATGCACAGTGGTGTGGATGGCGGGAGTTTGTGGTACTTTATTAACAAATTATGTTGGGTAGTCGAAAAAGTCTTTTCGTATTTCTAATCACACTTCAACTTATTTTTTTTTACATTGATAATGAACTTTAATGAACCAAATATATACCATTTTGGGCGAACACTTTTTGCCATTTTTCCGGTAAAGACATTATACCATCAGTATAAATCTTTTCTGGTTTCGCGGCGAAAAACTGCGACAAGTAATTTTCAATGGCTTCTCTTGAAGCCAACTTTACTCCATTAAGTGAGTTCTGCATTGACCGAAACTAATGGTAGTCCGATGGTGCAAGGTCAGGCCTATATGGTGGATGCATCAAAACTTCTTTGCCATGGTCTCCTAGTTTTTGACGAGTCATCAAAGATGTGCGGTCTAGCGTTCTTCTGATGGAAGACGAAGCTCTTTCTTTTGATCAGTTGTGGCCGTTTTTTCGATTGCTTTCTTCAAACTCATCAGTTGTTGACAGCTGGAGCACCTCATAGTGGATGATTCCTTTCCAGTCCCCCAAAACACTCAGTATAACCTTTCGAGGCGTCAATCCTGGCTTTGCGACCATTTGTTGAGCTTCACTACGCTTGGACTATGATCTTTTTCGCATATTATTGTCGTATTTGATCCACTTTTCGTCTCCTGTTACCATTCGCTTCGGAAATAGTTCGATTTCTTTTCGTTTTAGCAAAGAATCGCAGATGTTAATTCGGTCCATTAAATTTTTCACAGTCAATTCATGTGGTACCCAAACATCGAGCTTCTTTTTGTAGCCAGCCTTTTTTTAAATGGTTTAAAACCGTTTGATGATGAATGTTAAGCTCTTTAACGATGTCATGGCTGCTTACGTGACGGTCCTGGTCAATATTTTCCATAATTTCATCGACTTTTTCAACGACAGGTCGACACGAGCGATATGCATCTTTCACATCGGAACTTCCAGAACGGAAGCGAGCGAACATTGTTGTGCTGCACGATGCTGATACAGCATCATTATTGTAAACTTCACAAATTTCGTTAGTGGCCTGCATATCTTCCCTTTCTTATACAAAAATGTCAAAATTTAGCGAATTTCCTCATTATTTTTAATCATCTTTGAACAGCTGTAACTTCCCCGAATCTTTTTTTCTAACTCTATATGGAATGACACAATGTGATTGGTAGCACTGGAGATATACAACTGCAACGACATCTATTGAGAAAATGCGAAAAGACTCTTTTCTACTACGCAATATTGTCCTCAACAACGAAGTTTAGTCAATTAGTAAAAATTTAACAAAAACAGTGAATAATAGATTGATTAGTGAGTACACAAACCTTTAATAAATTTGAATATAAACATTGCCTACATTTAGGCCCACTTTTAACTTATATCATATTTTAGCCAAGACGTATACCTAACCTGAAAATTCATAAAATTTCATTGTTTTTGAGACTTCACTAAATATCTGTTTTGAATATTTTTAATTAAGCTTAAAAAATGTTCCGCCACTTCGTTTATGAAATGAACCACTGTACCTTGGTGTAAACAATACCGATCAGCAAAGTATTGACTGCTAACCAGGCAGTCACGTGATTAAAAATAAATACAATGAATAGGTAGTAAAAATACTCCGAATAGCGCTGTAGATGCATAGAGACTTCGGAATATGTAGAATTCATTCAGAGATTTTAGCTTTATAACTGTTCATTTTGCACTTGCTTAAATTTCCATATTTTTTGTTGTTGCTCGCCGCTTTTTTGTTATAAATAGAAATCAAAACTCTGAAAGTTTCGAACAATACCTCCAGCTGGAAGACCAGATGCTGTTTTGGCGATCGCTGCGAACTGCAGTCTGAACATTGAAATTTACACACAAAAAATACAGCGTCAGACCCTATTAGGCTGTTAATAGAAGACCCACCACTCAATCCAAAGCTTTTCGAAACAATATCGTTTTGTTGTCTGCTCATAGCTGCTTACACAACAGCAATTGGTGGCATGCAATTCTGTCTGTTGCAATTTCTTTTGTGCTTTTTACGCCTTCTTCCGCGCTTTCATCGCTGTTTTTAAATTTCTGAATGCAAACAGCAATTGTTGCGGATTCCTGCTGCTGTGGCATTTCTTTCTGATTTGTTGCTTTTGTTGTTGTGGCGATCTGTTTGCCATTGACATAGAATGCCTTTGGTGGAAATCGGAAATGTATCGCCTTGCCATAAATAGTTACATTAGCATACACATACATACAAACATATCGATGAAGGGACGTCAGTATGTGTGTGTGAGTGGGAATTCGCGTTCCTATGCGCTGCTCCATACAATTCAGTTGACATCTTAGAATGTTCATGGGAATTTCCATTGGCTGGGTATGTGGTGTTGCGATTTCACTGTCTTTGGCTATAAATCAGCTGTTGCTGGCAGCAAGTATTTGTCACTAATATGGTAATGTGAAAAATCTGTACCACTAGCAATTGGATCCATGTATGCGTCTAAAAGTGGTCTAAGAAATTTTTGAAATTGATTCCATTGCAATGGTCTGAATTTTAGAAAATTTTGTTTGCTTTGGAAGAGTTTTAAATAGTTTTAAATATCTTTTGTTTTCACTTATGAAGAATGCAACAGTTCGCTCTCAAAAATAGCCTACATTGGCTCTAATCTGAATTTTACAACGGCGTCCAACAAGTTTTTAGCCTTTCAGCATGAATGGCTGACAATGTCCCCTAAGATTGTGGCAGGATGATCCTTACTTACAGCAAGTAGTTCAGAAGACTCTTGCGTTCAACTCTAGGCCCAAAGGAGGAGTCCCAGAGGACCAAATTGACCAGCCCTTGCTAACCATACACGTGGTACTTTGATCCAGTGCTAGAACGAAAGATGCCAATGGACATCTAACTCCTTCCCATTCCGATGTAAGCGCGAGAAGGATGTCACCTCTAGCTGGCTCAGCTGCTTTGCAATTACCAGTCAGCGATTCCATTATGACCAAGCATCCGAACGGTTATGAAGAAGTAGCCTAATGCTTTTTCTAGTGAGGACAAATACTCCTTAACCATATTCGAGCACACAATTTGCATATTTAGCGCTAGTACTGCCAATCTGCTGTTGGAGTGAATGCTCATATCATGGTGGATTCCCCCTAGAAGAAGCTGCACTTCGTAACAGTACATCTACCGGCACTTCAATAGTAGCCATTTCTGCTTCTGCTAACTTATAGTTGTCTCGTTCTTCCTAGGTTGGGTCCAATGAGTGGCGATTGCTACAAAATATGAGCTCGAGACGATAGATAAAAGTTTTACCGATCTCATAAGCAAGAACCCAGTTCTCAGGCGAAATTTGAAGTCACATCTGAGATAATATTTAAATATTTAGATTATGAAATTCATTGTATCCTAAATGATCAATTCTTATAACTTATTCGCTATATATGACGCACCTGGTATAACTAATAGTTTTTGGACTTTGTATGGAGGTTTTAAAAAATTGTTCAAACCTTTTTTCTTCATTTGTAATAAACAGTTTTCATTGAAATCCAGGAAGATTTTGGTTGGAGTGAGTAGACAATCCAGCAGAAACGTAAAAGGTTAACTCGCGCACGGTGTGGATCAATAATACACGGAAAACAGTTCATTTTATTCTTTGGCAATCCAAAACTTTAAGATATGACACGAGAAAATATAGTATTGAGTTTTGTTTTTGAGGAAACCGATAACGAATAAATCTATAGGAAAATATAGTACTATAACTATTCATGTGTTAAATACCACATCGCCACACATAACATTACAACTGAAAAAGAAAACAAAAATCGTATAACCTTTTTGTACAGGACTTATGAGATCAATTAACCGGCCTATGCTCGATTAAAGCGCTAATTGAGATCGATTTGACATACAAAATATAAGTCACATTTTACTACATTAATTCTTAATCGAATTTAAATCGCGGGGAAACTGGACTGCCCTCTTCGGGTTGTGGTCCACACTGTAATTATGGTTGTGTGCATCGATAAAATAGCAATAAAATGATGAATTTTAATCATCACAGCATGAAGCACGCAAGGAAGTATTTCAGCTAAGCTTTAAGGGGTTGCAAGCGTTTCCTCGGGTAAAAAACAGGATTTTTTCATCACATTTTTTCTCTTATAAAAAATGAAATATTTTATTAGAATTTTCGATTGTTAGAAACATACACTATTAACAAAGAAATTCTGAAATTTTTGGAAAAAAATATAACAAACTCAACCCTAGTGAAGGAAAAACAATCCTTCATTTAAGTCTTTAATAATTGTTTGGGTAGTTCTCGTGGAATCTTGCCAAGAGACTTCAAAAACGTAGTTTTGAGGAAAACGCGTTTAAATCCGGCGCACTTAGCCTAGCTAGCCTCGAGAGCACAAGTTATCAAGAATGTATCACCAAAAATATTACTTCGATCAACTTGAAAATTAAAGACAATATTATAAAAGTTTTGTAGAACTTAATAAAATAATAAAATTTTGAAACCCGTAAACCCATGTAACCCCTTAATCGAGCCTATCGTTGATGGAGTAGAAGGCTGTGCGAAAGGCAAAAACTAGTTTCTCAATTATAATCTTAATGTACTAAATTAATTTGGCTGTGCAAAAAGGCTATTTTACAGAAGTTTTGCTTAGCGCCTTCTATGCAAAGAATACAACGATTGATGAGCTTTTAATATAAGTACAACAAAAAATTAAGTACAAGTATTTATCAATCAATGTCGACAAAGATCAAAAAGAAGCTCTTAAGTAACTTATAAATCTAAATATGTCCCCAAATGTTTTTAGAATCTTTTGGATGTGAAAGTTTTTCAGGCAATCCTTCAAGCTTAAAAGCTCAATGTCACAAGTCTTTCAACTGAAAATTTTCTTCATCGCTCCTTTAACCACAGAGCATGTAAGAACATTATTCTTTATCACATAAAGGGCTATCACCGCTATGAAAAAACCGCACAAGATATTTCATAGAATATATATGTGTATATATGTATGTATGCCAACACGCTCCCGAAACAACACATTCATAACAATGTAAGTATGTGGCAGCACATTTTTGTTGCCTGCAATAAATTTACAAGTTGAATGAATGCAGCTACAACACAGAGCTAACAATAGCTAAATAACAACGAGAACAACAACTACAACAAACTAAGGCAAATGACAAAAACTATTAGTGCGCAAAACTGTGGCACAGACGCGCTTGAATAAAAAACCAACAACAACAACACCAACAAAAAATCTGAAAGCAAAACGAAAGCAGGGAAAACATTTTAATAACACAAACATATTTTTAGTTAAAATACCGCAAGCGCACAAAGAGGGGGCGCAGGTGAGGGTGAGGGAGTCGGCGCTTGCCGTACCGGGAACTGCCAGGGAGCACTTAACGTTCAAACGGGCGTGTGCAGGGTGAGTGGCGACGGAAGCAAAAGTGCAGTGAGAAAGCTGCTAAGTGGGCGGAGCGGGCCGTGGAGGGGGCGGCGGCTGCGGCTGCTGCTGTAACAATGTGATGAATGCATTTGTCATGACATGAGAAATAAAATTTGTTGGAAAATATGTCAACGGTGTGTTAACACAGATTTTTCATTGCAGTTTAGTTGGTTAAGTGCTCTACAGACCACCTTCCCCCCGCACCACTTCGCTGATCGCCAGCAAACGCTCGGCAGCTGGTTCATCGCTGCACTCTTCGTTTTGTTACTTCCGCTTTGCTGCTTTTGCTGGCAATTTATGTTGTTGGAATTGAGCAGCGTTGCTCACTTTTTCGTGTTCTTTCGATTGCCTTTTGTTATTGTTGTTGGTTGGCATTTTTAGTCCATCGCTTTTGTGCTGCTCATAATTGTACGATAAACTGCAACACAATGGCATGGAATTGTTGTGAAGTTGGCGAATATAGTTTTTGTTGGATATCTATGATTTTTTTTGTGTGTTTTTGCGGTTTCTGGAGCGCATTTGAGCAGTTCAACCGTTTTGTGGCAAACTGTGTTTGGTCGGTTGATTGGTCGACTGATGTTCCGCTTTTCACCGCTACAGCTAATTGATGCTAATCGCTGGTGTCAGTGCTTGTTCTGATAGCTATGAGAAGCATGAGTTAGTATTTGACGGGCTAATAAATTTTTTTGCAGTGCTTTATTGTGGTCAACAGTGGTCGTAAACTAGAAGCTTTAATGTTAGTCGTCGGAAAATCTCTTTAGAAAACCTGGTAAATTCGGAGTATCCATCCGATAAAAATAAACGTTGTGTTAGGTGCCAATAAGCCACGAATAGACCAGTTTGGTCTTTTGCGATATCATATAGAGTTCAGTTGTTAAGTCCAAGAGGAGTAGTCATCCTTTGGGATGCCTGTGTCAGATTTTTACATCGTAGTCTTGCCAATGCGAGATAAGTGCACAAGAGATGATCCATTGTTTCCCGTCAGCTCCATCCTGCGGGCATGTGTCGCCACCAGAGAGCAACCATTTTGTATTCGCATCATGATCCTACGGTCTCTTCTATCGAGTGCTAATAGGATCTATCGTTTTGCAAACGACTTTTGCAGTTTTGCATCTCGTTCCATTGGGTTTTGATTAACATGCTTCTGTCAAGATCGTCGTATAAACAACTGTATTGAGAGTGGTGGTCAAAAAACTGCTAATGCTCGTCCGCATATGCCACTATCTTAGCAGCTTTGCCTTCCAAGTTTCTTAGCAGTTTATTCCCCAGTAATAACCATAGGAGAGGAGACCTTTCAGAGTATCTATACAGACTTCCTTGGTCACTTTAGCGTCATTCCATTCTGCTCTTATCAGACTATCAAGACTATCTCATAAGGTTTGGAATGACATATGAATATTAAAGCTGATATTCTAACGTTTCCACAATTTTTGTTAGTTGTTATATTCTCTGGCCACACTCAACAAAAGTTATTTTTTCCTACTCTCTACATGCCTTTAAAAGGTGATCTAAGGCCTGAGCTACTCCTTAAATATTGGAACAATTTTTCGGACTTTTTATGACTTTTCTACCTATCACTCAACTGGAGCCCACTAACAATCCTTAATGTAGTTGTCCTTTATCTATATACTAGAAAGCTAATAGTCTTGACAACCGAAACGGCGTCCCACTTGGGACCATCGATAACCTTATCGACCTGCGAGGTAGAGTATACCTTAGCTAAATATTGCGATAAAATACTTGTATGAGTGGGTATCACTACCGTGTGAAGCAGACACTAGATCTTCCCTCGCAGAAGAATTGTGTTTTGTGTATTGTTTTAGCTTCGGAGCTCACCTTACCGTTAGGCACTGTCAGTAGCTAATCAACCATCGGCATCTCTCTGGACTGAGGATTTTTCTTATAAAAGAGGTTGTATAGGAGCTTAGTACTAAATAATTTATTGGAACTGTTAGACTTTTTGGACTAAAATCCTTAAATGGTATACGAGGTGTGTTCAAAAAGTATCGCGAATCGTAACTGACAGTTTTCTTCGATTGCAGGGGCGTGGTGCATCATGAGTTCTTGCCACAGGGAAGAACGGTCAATAAGGAATATTACCTGCAAGTTATGCGCAATTTGCGGCAAGCAATCAGCCAGAAACGCCCGGATTTGTGGAAGAACAAAAATTGGCTTTTGCACCACGATAACGCCCCTGCTCACACACATCGTTGCTTGTGCGCGACTTTTTGGCCAAAAACAACAGACTAATGATGCCGCAGCCACCGTATTCCCCAGATCTGGCCCGCTGTGACTTTTTCTTGTTCCCTAAACTGAAGAGGCCCATGAAAGGACGACGTTACGCATCTCTTGACGAGATAAAGACGGCATCGAAGGAGGAGCTGAAGAAGATAAAAAAAAATTATTTTTTGAAGTGCTTCGAAGATTGGAAAAACCGTTGGCACAAGTGTATAATATCTCATGGGGATTACTTTGAAGGGGACAAAATAGTTATTCATTAATAAGTAAATAATTTTTGAAAAAAACACAAAATTTGCGATACTTTTTGAACACACATCGTAAATTATATATACTTGGAAGCGATAGTTATTTTTCTGGTAGGTTTGCGTCTCAAGACATAATCCCTAGATGTTAGGAAATCACATAGTAAAATATGAAAATCCATATTCTTCGAAATGAAAACCCCATGAATAAAATTTATATAATTTTTTAAATACATATAAGTATGTAAGTCGTAAATTTTTTCCATTATTGAAATTTTTCTACCACTTGACGTCACATATTCCATCACATGCCTAGCGCTCCCTTCCTTATATGTATAATTACTTACAAAAACGAATACACGCCGACCCCTCTCCCCAAAGCCCTTGATAAAATACAATAACAAATTGTTATATGAAGCTCAGTTATTCATTCAATTGATGTCACTTTGCGCATAAATAAAATAAATACTTACCACTACATACATACATATATTATTATACAGATATGTTTATATCTACATACATATATATATATACATATACATATATCTAATGGGTATATGACTCGTGCTTACAACTTGCATACAATTTATTCACTGCATATTTGTGGATATGTTTAGCTGTCCCATTTGTCTAAAACTAATTTTCCGCTTATATGATTATGTAAAAATGTTACTACACACATACATACATACACACAACCTATAGTTGGTAGCGCCGCAGCGAACCTCACGTTCTTACTATTAAACGCATAATTTCTAATCGAACTTATTGACACGTCCATACATATGTATGTATGTGTATATGTTTACAGACATACATACAAACATATTTACAAGCATTTTTGTTGTCTTGAATATTTTCTGCTTTGCCTTAAATGGCTTCAAGCGCATAAAACACATTAGGAATGTGGCCAAATGCCATTAACTTTCCGATTTCAAGTTTATAAAAATGTAAACGGAAGTTAAGAAAGAGTAAGAATATAATTTTGGAAAGAAAGTAAAATTCTCTGAGAAATTATGCCTTGTAGCAACATTCTCAGCTGGCACTATTTCCATGCGCACAACTGTATATACATTTTGACTAATGAGACATTTTTTACTATTAACCTTAGTATTATTAAAATTTTATACTATTTTTACAATTGATTAAACTTTTTTTTACTTCTTTTATGTATGTATACATAAATATTTGTACATGCATAACACATAAGTTATACATACATATGTGAAGTAATTTTTTTTTTTCGAAAAAAAATCATAATTAAACGTTCGCCAATACTTATCTTAATTGCCTTTAGTCAACTCGTTCACACGTCGCTGAACTCACTACATTACAGCAACAACAGCAAAATACATTTCAAACGAATCACCTGTTAGTTAATGATTATTCGCGGTTAGCTCGCAACGATTCCAGCGAATTTGCTGATGATTTCATGGTTTATGGCTGATATCGCTTACCAAATTACTAAATAGTCATAAAAAGCATTGAAGGTCAGGCATTTGATGAAAACATTTGATTTTTGAAGGGTTATGTAGGTATATACATATATACTTATTACTTAGTCGTCATTTAAAGTCGGAAATTCTGACATAAATTCGATATCAAAATTGTCTAAGGGATATTTATTCTTTCTATTCTTAGGCCCAACTAGTCTCGTTCTATAGTGTCTCTATTAAACGTTAACCTTTTGTCAGAGCTTCTGATTTTGCGTGAGGACTAAATAATCTAGTTCGTAAGAGAAAATTATTATTAAGAAACAAAGTCATGTCTTGACTAAACTTCTCTATTGGAGGATGTTAAAACTCAAGTACTATTACTAATACGAATTTACACAGAATTTTATTATCAAACTAGTTATCGAGAAAATCTGGCTTAAAGGTAGATAGATGCAATATTTTTCGTACTCAGCACAGAAGAATTGACTAATAGTAAATATGTGGTATTTTATAGTATAAGGTTACCGATGGTCCCAAATGAGGTACCGTTTCGGTTACCAAGGCTACTAGATCAAGTAAAACTACTTTAAGAATTATTAGTGGACCAGCAGTGAAGAACTCTGTGGGTAACAGTTGAGTCAATGATCGTATAGAATAGTATAGAAAAGTAAACAAAAAGTCTGGAAAGTTCTTCCAATGTTCAAAGAATACCGCAGGTTTAAGTTCAACATTTAAAGGTATGTAAGGAGTAGCAAGAAATAACTTTCGTTGAGTGTGGTCGGAGATATTACCAGCCATTAAAGATCGTTTTCCTTTAGAA
The DNA here is from genome assembly GCA_037783105.1 of Bactrocera zonata. Lineage (NCBI taxonomy): Eukaryota > Metazoa > Arthropoda > Insecta > Diptera > Tephritidae > Bactrocera > Bactrocera zonata. Next base: position 63,139 of record JBAWJQ010005552.1, on the reverse strand, counting down.
ACCTGTAGAAATTTGGCAGGATAGATTAGAGTAGATCATGGAAGAGGAAACGATAGAATATGATCTCTGATATTCATATATCATTCCAAAGATTATGAGACAATCTTGATGACATGATATTTGTATCCGCTTAAGGAGTTATATGCAGTTCCAAGTTAAAGCACGTTTCTTCGTGATTTTATTTCCTTCCCGACCCTGAATACAACGTTTCGAGAAAAACGCGTCTGGAGGTTTGGGCATCGATTATACTAAGTTACATAATTCTTATCAATACTATTATATCTCCGAAATTAATAGCTAGATTAGGTTAGGTGAGTCTGGTAGGCCAATGAACCACACATATACCAGTTTTGGTTCTTTGCGATACCAGATGGAGTTCAGTTACTAGGTCCAAGAGGAGTAGAAATCCTTTAGGATGCCTGCGCTTGACGAGAATTTCAACAGACACTGTGGCCTCACTGTTGATATCTCCTTCAGTGTGTCATATTTTGGGAACCTACCTATGTAACCTATTCTGTGGATCAATCGGTGTTTCATATCTCTAAAATTAAAACCTATATTTCGCTTTTCGTGGTTAAAGTAGACCGTGAAAGTATCAACACTGTAATTTTCGTGTTGTTAGCTTTTATAAAGGATTACTTTTCAAAATATATGTTATAACTCCTAGTCTTCGATTATGAAACAACAGGCAGCTCAAACTAAATCTCACAATAAATAAAAAATATTTTGTCAGTATATAATCGTTAGTCCAAATCACCTTACGGTTGGTCAGAACGATTTCTTTTGGTTAGTAAAGAGTGTGTCTATTCAAAGAATAGAAAAGTTCTGAAAAGTGTTATAAAGGGTGCATCAGTATACAAACATGTACAACAATCAAGTGAGTACATCTGTTGTCTACAACAGACTGAGCTCTCTTTTCCGCAATTTCCATCACTTTTTCGAGCATCTCGGACGGTATTACAAGGAATTTGCTATGCATTTTTGCATTAGGATTCTAACTTTTCAGAGATCTCTTAGTATACATGATTTCAAATAACCCTACAAGAAGAAGTCAGACGATTCTGTTATCACAACGTTCGGGTCTGCATATTCAAACCGAAAATTTTGGGTGGATTGTGAATACATCAAGAAAATTTTTATTGTAAAAACTGATACTGATGTTTAAAGAAAATACACAGAAACTTCAAATTTAATGGGTAATGTTTATTATCATTCGAAAGAACATTCATTGGCATTTAATTTTCGAAGACTATCTCTTTCAAATGTTGACGCGACTACGTCTCAGATAGTCCATTTGTTGAGTCCTGGTAACTGGAGAATGATACGCGTCATCTTTTGCTTCAAATCTTGAATCGAAGGCGTAAGTGTATCCATGAAGCTTGGCAAGATTCATGCGTGATCCATCAAAAAAAAAAGTGAAAAAAGTACATCTGCCTGCATCACCAATTAAAAAGTTTGACCTACTATTTTGGAACCAATGTCGTAGACAAATTTGAGAGATTTTTGTATCGTCATGATGAGCAACCGTCTATTGATTTTCATCTACTTTTTCATTTTTATACCCTGATCAGGGTATATTAAGTTAGCACCGAAGATTTAACACCCAGCAGGAAACGAGGAGGCTCTGTAAGGTACATATACACATAAGTGATCAGCATGACGAATTGACTCAGCTGAGTCATGGCTGTCTGACTTTCCATCGGTACGTGTCTGCCTGTCTGTATTCCCTCAGTTTTCGAGATATCATTTTGAAAACACGTCCTTTTCGCTTTAAAAAGTGTACAATAAATAGCTGCCATACGAACTTATCTAGTAAAATTAAGTTCTTATAAAGAAAACTTTTATATTTTACGAGATATCTTAAAGAAATTTGGCACAGCCTATTGTAAAAGACAACGCTACAATCTTCGGAACTTCCCTACAAACTGGCCAATCAGAGTTCAGATAAAGATCTTTTTTACCCTTTTATGCTATAATAAATGCAACTGTCAAGGGTATTCTAGCTTCGGTGCAGCCATAATAAGCGTGTTTTTCTTGTTTTGTATAAGCGAAGACACACATACACCTTTCCATTTTTAATATTAATTTCTTTATGAGCTATAATTTTAGCTTTAACTGATCATTAAGACAAGGTTTAAAGGTGCACTGTTATAGCTTAGTCAGGCAATCATTCAAAGATTTTAATTTATTTTTTCTCTTTTTATTTGCTAATCTTTGCGATTTTGCCCTTCACCCAACAGCTCAAAGCACTAGCAGTTAATTTCTCTTCAAACTTGCTTTACAATCATAATTTCGACAAAAGAGAAAATAACAGCAATGAAAAGTAATTCTAGTGAAAAAAACTCCCATGATTCATCAACTGTTAGTTAGTGGCTTATGGCTGGGCGTTTTTATGCGCCATGATTATTTGCCACCGCAAAAACCGCAGAATATTGAATGCTGAAGACGGGATAAGACGATTTCATTGCAAATCAAAAAAGTACATCTATACATTTATATGTATGTATGTATGTATGTATGTATGCATGTACGTATGTTTTAAAGATTTCTGTGTGTTTTACTATTCTTCAGCAACCCTGCAAACGCTTCAACGCTAAACGCTGAGCCAGTCAGTTCCCATCGTCGTCAGTGCCACACTTCTTCCTCCGCTGCAGCTGTCACTGCTGCTTAGCAGTTTTCTATTCTCCAATTGAGCATTGCATTAATTTCTATTTTCCCGCTGCCTGTTCGTTTTAGTTTCAGTTTTAGTTAAAGCCTTTTACTTTTTTGCTTTTTATCGTTTTTGTTGTTGTTGTTTTATGGTCGTGGCAGCTCATTACAAACACATTAAAAACCGCATACGGCTCCAGGTCATAAAACAATAAAAACAAAACGACGAAAAATAGTTTGCGGCTGCCACATGGAGGCGCTTGGCTGGTGGCGACCGCCGTTGCAGTTGACTCTTTGCCGCGCCGTGCTCCTTTACTCCACGACACTAACAGACTTGTAAGCATAAAGGTAAGAAAGTCTATAAAAGTGTTTTTGTTATTGTTGGAGTTGTTAGTTTTTGTTGTTGTTATTATTGTTGTTGATTTTTTGTTGTTGTCATTGTTGTTGTTGTTATTAGTTAGGTTGTTGTCATTGTTGTTGTTTTTGTTGTTTGTTGTTGTTGTTGCCATTGCTGTTGCTGTCGCGTAACTATGGCAAAAAGGAAAATGCAAGCCACAACAACCGCTGCCACCATTTATGGGTTGTAGCAACAACAATAATAACATTAACACTAACAACAACAACAATAATAGAAGCAAAAGCAGTAGCAGCAACACCGCTAAATGCTTGCAACTTTTGCCTCAACCATTGTTACCTTAGCAAATATCGTTTTCATTTTATTTCTTCTCCGTTGTTGTTGTTACTGTTGTTACCATTGTTGCTATGCTTTTCTTTTGCTTCTTTATGGTTAGCTCGAATACTAACTATTTTGCTGTCGACACACATTCGCGTAAATGTTCTGTGAACGTTAACGACATGTCAACTACTGTTATTGTTGGTCGCCGCGCGCACATCCGTAGCGGCTAAATTATGTTGTTGCTGACGATTGTTGTTGTTGTTACTGCACAATAGTTGGTTAGCTGTGACTGCTGCCAATAGCTGGTGAACGATGGCCAGTTGGTCGCTCGGTGGTTATTGCTTCGTGCCGTGGAAAGCGCTCCGAGGCATTTATGTGCTCAAATGTGACAGCAACAACAACAGCAATAACAAGTCCGCGCCGATATATTGACAACAAAAGCAGTACGAGTATATTAGGCAGCATAAAAAGCAAAAAACAACAAAAAAAACAAATACGGAATTAATAAAAAGTAGTTTTGTGCAAAAAAGGCAAAGGCAAAGACAAACAGACAACCAAACAGACAACCAAAGCCAAGGCACCACAGTGAAATGTTGACGGAAGAAAGCATGCGATTGTTTAGAGCATATCAAGAACTCTATATAGCAACAACACCGCGTTTGTTACAAACGTACATGCCTATTTTAATGTGTGTATATCTGCTGGAGAGTGCTTGAAAAAGGGTTCAAAAGCGTTTTCCATTAAATGAAAAGAGAGGTGCAATCGGGTTGGACGAGGGTTAATATATGCGACTTTAAGAATATTAAAACGCATTAATGTGGATTTATTAAACCCAACACACGGCAACGAGAACAATTTTCCCAGCAACATAAAATCTCCAAGTAAGTTCTCATGCTCTTCACCAGCGCATTCATTCTTTCACTTTGTGAGGAAAATTTAAATGCTGCTAATGTGTGAATATACCTTATGATCAAATTTGACCAAGACTTTTTTTTTTACTTTCCTATACTGACTATATTTTTCATCTTTTTAATACAAATCTTTTTTATCGCCTTCAAAGATAACGTTACACAGAGTATACAAGTATATTTAAAGTTAGTTATCATAAGACCATTACATAAAAGTCGTCATTCACAATGTGATACGAGGATGTTAGATTAATCTCTCTAAACTCTTGCTGATTTTACCTTGGAGCAAGTTGAAAACGATAACGATTTTTTTTTATGAAAATCATCTGCTCCGATGAGGATCACTTTCACCTGAGAGGTGCGGTAAAGAAAACTGTCGATTCTGGTTCAAAAAAAGTCCACAAGTTATTCGTAAACAACCATTACATTCACCTAAATTGGCTCGTTGATATGGTTTTTGTTTTGGTGGAATCATCAGTCCATATTTCATTTGAAATGAACCTGATGAAACCATTACTGTCAATGGAGAGCGGTATAGAAGTCTTTAACAATAGCAATATAGTTCTTAAAGCTTTAGAAAACAATATTGAAGTTGCTATTCATGATATACGACTTGATTTAGTGAAAAAAGCACTCGAGCAATTGAGTCCATCGAATTCGTTCCAGCAAAAGAAGTGGTGGAGGCCATTTGAATGATGATATATTCTAAATTTATTGTATCATTTTTACTTCAAATTAAATAAAAAACATTTGAATCTTTCTTAGCAATTCATGATTTTTCTTTTAAGAAAACAAATCGCTCTTATTGGAAGTCTCTATATATTAACGTCTTCAAAATAAGCTCCTTTTCAGCCAATACAAGCATGACAACGTCTAACCCAATTTAATGCACTTGTTAAGCGTCTCAGCTGGGATTACCTTCATTCCGTAAGTGAATGTCTAGTTACATATATCGTTTATATTGTGAAACGCTATTCGCTAAATTGTTAGACAGTTTTTATTGTATAGTATATATCCACGTACTGTCACTAGTAATGAGGTATTTGATTAAAGTAGGTTTCTCAGCTACGTTGCGACCTCTACAGGACGTCATATTTGCAATATTTTCAGGTCGTTTGTTACGAATCTAGTATTGACACATTTTGGTTGATGTTTTTCATAATGTGTTGAACCGATCCAGAAAAGATTTTGATATCAAACCGGGCGATTTTCAAACATAGAAAAGCTTTCGATATCCTTCACTGAGTGTTTTAGGTCACTCAAATATTTGTGTTCGTCATACTTCTGGGTCATTTTCAAAGAGTTGATTTGTGCGAAAAATTTATATATACCAGTCCAGTATATTTTACTTCTGCGATATCTTGCAGATCGAGTTTAATTCATCACTTTTGACCTATATTTATTTCTATTTAACTTTCTTTTCACCGTTTCTTAATATTTCTTTCCTTTTAATTCTTTTCTATTACTTGGTTCTCTCTTCAACCTTTTCTTATTTTCCTTTATCTTCTTTTAATTGCTTTCCCTCCCACTTTGCAGTCTGTTCATATTACGTCATTTTATATTTTCCCCTCGACTGCTCTTTCAGTGAATGTGAAAACCTTTATTTTATAAATACTTACGCTGAATTTGGAGATATCAAGTATATCTAACTGTCCCCTGAATCTGTTTGTTGATCTTATAAATAGACAAACTAATCCATTTCGTCGCCGCCACAATATAATTAATGCAGTTGAGAATACTAAAAAGAGCGAGTTCCAATTAGACTATACGGCAAAATTGACTTTTTTCTGGATATTGGATCAAACCATTTATTTTTCCAGAGTTTGGGTACTAAGTAAAATAATTATTTCCCCTGTTTTCGAAGTTAGTCATTATTTTTAAAATACACAATGGTATGTTTATTTTTTTTCGAAGATTCGACGTTGAAACTCTATAATATCTATCAAATAAACTTTGCCGAAAAATGGCCATTCAAATGAGAGCAAAACGTAGATTATATGTTTACTTAGGCTGATTAGGTCAGGTTGCAGAGTTGGTCGTCACGCGAAAGATAACGAAAAGATCTCACGATCCAAACAACAGACACCATTATTATTATTTAGTTGTGAATGTTGGTATTTTGTTAGACCCTAAAACTGCTAGAAATGGATCACCAAATTTTCATAGATGGACGAAGCGTTTATCACAAACTTGTAAAAGTGGCTAATACCCCAGAGAAGAGTGTCTATCGAGATATTTCAGTTTCGGTCTGGCAAAAGCTATACAATAGAAGATAAAACGGCAAGACAATTCCACCTAGCCCTCCCCTATACAGCTTTAGATAAAAGCAATAGACAGAGTATTTAGTCGCACCTCGTGTAACCCTATCAATTTCAGGTTGTTTCACGATTTGTTGGTTAATATTTGTGCTTCAATATTTCCAACTATAAAGGAGATCCCAGAAAATTTTATAACTTACTGACGTAACATCCAACTCTGCTCATTCTACTTCTTTAATTTTGTATTACTGTTGTGTTATGTAACGAATTATAACATCGACGGATGCAGAATTTTGTCCAAGACCTCAGAGAACCTCTGAAAGAACACTTCAATCTGAAACATTTGTCCCATATAAATCTTGGGGGGTCACGGAATTTTTAAATTTATGCAGATTTCGTTAAAAGACAAATTTCAATATAATAGATGCTACCAATGAGAGTTCATATTATTTAGATAGCAAAGTAAATTTACAAGCCATAAGAAACACTTAGTTCTACCTTTCTTAGCATATAAATGTCTATATTATAAAGTACTTACGTTTCGGAAATAATGGCGGTCGATAGCGTCCGCTGCCGCCGCTGCTGCTGCCAATATTTACGTTTGTATTGCCATTGCAATTGTTGTTGCTGTTTATGTTGTTGCCGTTAAAATTATGATTACTGCCAGTGCCACTGCCACTATTGCTGCTATTGATGCTGTTGATAATGCTAGCAATATTGTTGTTGCCATTGGTTAGTATGCCATTGCTGGTGCTATTGCCACTGCGTTCGCCAACACTCCGCTCGGCGCCGCCACTGCCAACACTGCTGGCGCTGCCAACGCTGTTGCTGTGATGGCTGCTCAAGCTGAAGTTGCTACTTCTTTCCGACTGTTGTTGTGATTGCGAGCGCTGCAATATGGCCTCAGTGACTGTGCTGGTGCCGCCGCCGCCACCAGTGGCTGGCGACGATGCCAAGGCACCGCCACCGAAGAGGCGTCGTTGCTGTAGAAAAGCCGTTTTGTTGCTGTTGCTCAACGTTGTTGACGGAAAGCTGTTGTCGTTGTACGGTTACTGTTGTTGTTGGTACGGTTGTAGGCGAGTTTTTGTTGATTTCTCGGTTTGCGTTTTACTGGTTTCTGCGCGAAATTGTTTGTTTGGCTTTGATTTTGCGCGATTTTGCAATGCTGCTTGCTCGTTGTTGTTGTTGTTATTGTTTGATATCTGTTTACACCTTTTTGTTTACATTTTTTTCACATTTGTGTTTAATTTATTTTTTTATATGTTGTAATTTTTTATTTTGTTGTTGTTGTTGTTTTAATGCCTGGAACTGAATATTTACTTTGCTGTTGTATTTGCAGCTTGTTTGCAGTCGCCTTTGATTTTTATTTATTTATATTTATTTTGTGTTTTTTGCTTTTGTTTATCTCATTTTGTACGCTTTACGTATCGCTTAACTCCGCAACTCATTAAATGTCCGACATCAGCCACATTTTGTGCCCATTTGTTCGCAGATCTCTTTAACAATTCTGATTATTTTTGCCCGCTATCTTTTTATTGCCGCTTTAATCTCGACCCTTAACACTCCACATGCGTATTTCGCAAAGTTTTAGTATTTTTGTTGTAGTAAATTCGCTAGTTTTTACTATTCTCGCTGGTTGTGCCAAATATTTATTCGCAACTCGAATTTCGACTTTTTTCTAAATTATTTTCTTCAGAATTTTCTAAGATTTTGCAATTTTAAGCGATTATTTATTTTAATTGTCGATAATAAAAGTACATTTGGTCTTACAAACACTTTCTGTTTGGTTGGAAAAAGTAAATGTGTAATCAGTTAAACTTTCTGACATAATCAGAGCATTATTCTAAATTCTAAATAAATACCTGGCGGGCAACCCCTTTTAAACCGACCTGAAGTTTTAAACTCATTACATTGAAATCTTGATATATTATTTGTATCATTCGGTGAACCTTATAATTATTCCCAAGCGAGCTTGTCCAATGTTCCGCATCACTTGGACTACCTCCATAACATAACAACTTATTTTTCAAAGCATCTACAATTCAGACTATCTCATTTAATTTTTACATACAGTTAAACTAATGCTTTAGACTTCTATCATAACAGGTGATTCAAGTAGAGGTACTATTTTCAATAGCCTTTTTTTGACAGATCACGCGAGAGTCGTGTCAAGCTGTCATGTTATTTTTGTTCAGTATTGTTTGGCATTTGATTATGGAAAGACTTACACCTAAACAACGTTTCCAAACGGTAAATTTTATTACGGAAACTCATGTTCTACAAGCGGCATCGCTTCACACAATAGGTTCTTGAAAAGTTCTAAGAAGATCAGACGTTTTCGAGCCAAGTTTTGTTCACCGATGAGGCTCATTTTCGGCTCAATGGGTGTGTAAACAAGAAAAATTGTAGTTTGTAGTTGTAGTGGTAGTTTGGGACGAAGAGCAATCTGCAGAGCTGCCATTTCATCCAGAAAAAAACGGTTTCGTATGGTTAGTTGTGGGCCTGTGAAATCATCGGTCCATATTTCTTCAAAAATGATGCCGGTGAGAACGTAACCGTCTGTGGCGACAGTTATCGCGCCATGATAACCAACTATTTGATGCCTGAAGCTCATGATCTCAGCGACATTTGGCTTGAACAAGACGACGCCACTTACCACACATCGCATCAGTCAATGGATTTATTGAAAAAATACTTCGGTGAGCAGATAATTTCACGTTTTGGGCCGGCAGATTTGTCACTTACTTGTATATCAAGCAATATCACACCGTTAGACTTTTCCTATGGGGATATGTTAAGTCTAAAGTGTATGCGGACAATCTAGCTTCGATTTAGACCTTGAAGCAAGTCGTCACGCGTGTCATTCGCCAGTTACCAGTCGAAATGCTCGAACAAATCATCGAAAATTGGACTCAATGGATATACCATCTGAGAAGTAGCCGCGGTCGACATTTAAAAAAGATAATCTTCGAAAAATAAATGCCAAATAATATTCTTTCTAATGATAATAAACATTCTCTATTAAATTTTAAGTTTCTGTGTTTTTTCTTTAAAAAGTAGAGAACCTCGAAACTGATCACAATTATTTGTAGTTATTGTAGTTTCTAGATTTAAACATCCAACATTGATTTTTAGATCAGATTAAGGAAATTTATTTCGTTCAAAGCTGACGAGTTTTCTTTTATATTCTTATTGTTTTCCAATTACTGCTGCTCATTCATGAGAGATCAATGCCAGATCAAACTAAGTAATGAAGAAACTCATTAATTAACTTGGATTGTTTTGTTATTATGACGTGCCCTAAAATTGTATGATACCGCTGAACACATATATAATATGTACTTATCGTTACAGAAATTCAGATCGTTAAAAACACTTTAGCAGAGCCTACTAAAGGGGGGTCCCTCATCCGAATAATCTCGATTTCTCAATCGATGACGATGGAGCAGACGTTCCATTGCTCGACCATGAAGAAGTATGAATACCAGTCTGAAGAACAACAAAGCCACGGGTGCTAAGCAATATCAAAAACCCTGTCAGGATCGGTGTTAGGAAATCTTTATAGTAAATATGAGCTTATATAAACTTAAGAGATCCGGAAATTTCGTTAACATCCATCTAAAACTTATAAACCTAGTAGTAACTTCAACTTTAATATTGTCCCAGATATGATTAATTGATCAAATGATCCATTTCGCCATATTATGACTGCTTTGGAATTTCTTTCAGAATTTGGACACATTTTTTGTCGGCATTTAGTTAACGATATTAATTTTTAACTTACAAAACGCTTCTTTTTAAGCATTTTATGTTACATATACAATTTTTTTAATATTTTATTTTTTTGTATACTCTCGGTTTCGGTTTGCCATTTGTGGCCGTCGTCTTTTTCAGACAAACGACATTTTCGCTAACTATTTCGGATGCGAAATTATTCAAGTCAAAATAGTTTATACAGTGATTTGCTATATTCTCGAATTTGGGTTGAGCAAACGCCATAGAAGAATGCCGGTATTTGACTTTAAAGGCTTCGTGCTCATTTAAAGATGGACAAAAACGTTTTTGTTGCAATAATGCAATTTGCGAGCTAACTCACTCACTTGTACATAAATTATTGCGTATATTTTACTAAACATATTTTCAAATGTTTGGATGTTCACCTTATATTATCTAGATGTTATGGGAACGAAGGTTTGGACATCGAAACTATCATCATTGACCGCTAAAGATAAATTACCTATATAAAAAAGTGAGTAAAACATATGCATTTGGAGTTCTTAAGTTCTTAGTAAATGAGGCTTTGGCCAAGGTTAGGTTATGTTAAAGCGTCGATCCAGTTACATGAGCCAACAGGGATTGCACATGGATTGCTTAGAACGTCGATCCGGTTTGATATTAAAATTCCTCTCTATTTATCTTTAATCTCATCATAAATCGAGAAATGAACAAGGGGAGCCCAGAGTTGTGCATTGTGTTTGGGACCCGCCACGTTAAAAAAAAAAATCAATAAAAATATCAAAACAGCCTTGCATTGTAAACTCGGTTATTATCGCGTAACCGCCAATAAAGACGAAGATAGTTTGAGCATGTCACAAATTTGTTGAAGGGGCTAATATCTGTTTAGGCTGTATCCGAGCGAACAGTATGACTTGATGATGTTTCAATCTTGAATCTCTTGACAAAAGAGAATAAAATTCCTGGATATGTCCACCTTACCCTTCGCCATACAACTTTTTTGGCAATACCGGCTGAATGCCTTTTGGTTAATGTCCACTAAGAATATTGACGATTGCGGTGAGATGAACTTTGCTCTTTAGCAATTAGTTCAGTAGATCTCCTGCGTTTTACTCTAGGCCTGAAGGAACTCTTAGTAGACATTGAGCATCAGCTCACGCGTGGTCTTTAGGTCCAGTGCTAGAACGAAAGAGGACTACGGAGATTTAGCTCGTTTCCACTCCAATATGAATGGAGCAAAATTGTAGCATCTTGCCTGCTAAAGCTTCTTGGCAAACATTTTTACAAAAAAAAAAAATGAAAATTTCACGACATGATTTTTTTAAATAGTTGTAATCGAAAACAATACTTAGTCCACGTCTCTAAGAATTGCATCTCAAAGACCTTTGTATACTTTTATGAAGATCAGTTGAGTAGTTTTCGAGAAATCTTGCCAACCGACTTCAAAAACACGGTTGCAAGAAAAACACGTTTAAAGACCGCGCACTTAGTCTAGCTAGCCTCGAGCGCACAAGCTCTCTAGGCTGTATCTCCGGAACTATTACTCGGATCAATTTAAAAATTTAGGAAAATATTCTAGAAGTGTTGTAGAATTTAATAAGACATTTTTTTAAAACCCCTAAACCCACCCTTTAACTGACTTTACTCTAGAATATATAGCTCAAATAACAATGAGATTATGATATTAAATTTTTGCACATAAATATTGTTTTATTCATATATGGGCGTTTTCTTACGAAAATTAGTGAAAACGGTAGATATTATAGTACATAGTCTTTTCTAACACTCCTATCCTAAGCCACTGACTGCCCTTGTTTCATATTTCACAAAAAATTTCGGTATAGTGGTATATTTCTATTAGTTATTTTACTTTCCATATGGCGATAGAATATAATATTTTTATGTAGATAATATTCCCGGCCAACCCAACTCAACCCTTTGAAACTCTTTTAAAAAAAAGGTAGTAACTCAATTTGATTGAGTACACAATATAATATGTATATATGTATATGTATGCACATACATATGTATATAAAGATTTCATACATTTTCTATTATCAAATTTACGACTCAAATCTTGGTTGGGAGCAAAATTTTTAAATAAAATAATATGAAATAATTTGCTTATTTGCGCTAATTTTATAAATTTATTTCAAAATTTTCTAAAAAAAATTTCAAAAATTTATTTTTAAAAAATATTCCAAAATTATCTACAAAAATTTCGAAAAAAAAAACATTTTAAAAATTTTCATGAAATCAAAAACCACAACTCAAAATTTACATAATGCCAAATGCGCATGTAAATGAGCATATAAACACACATGCAGCTATGTATCTTTCCGTGATTTTATAAGCTAGTCAAATGTCCTTGAAAACTACGCACACACTTGCACAAAATTCACCCATTTTTGTGCTTGTATGTGTGCACGGATACTGCAGATAGTTCGCATATTGCACTTGCAGGATGCAATTGCCAGCGTGTCACACTTACATATGCGTATAGCTAGAGGCACAAACCCACACATACATATACACATGTACATATGTATGTATGCAAGTTATTAGGTCTCTATTTGATGTGGCACTGCGATTCACTTGAAATTGTAAGATAATACCGTTATTTGCACACTTTTCTTATTTATTTCACCTTAACACATATAATATAACGGCTTTTTATCGCAGATATTTAATATATTTACTTTAGACACACAGCTGTCAAGACAGAACAGCATTACAAACTGATTACACGGAATTGAATTGCCATTAAATACAAATATATGTTGGATTATATTTATTTTCACATATTTACGCACTGGAAGATTGATTTACACATTTTTATAATTTTTTTTAGAAAATATTTTTTAAATTTTTTTAGAAAATATTTTTTAAATTTTTTCAGAATTTTTTTTTAATTTTTTATAAAAAATAATTTAAATTTTTTTTTCTTTATAAAATATTTTTAGATTATTTTTTAACAATTTCTGATTTTTTTTTGAATTATTATTTATTATTTTTCATGATTACTTTCTCAAGAATTTTCAAAGCACATATTTATAATGAATATTTAATTTCTACACACTCACGCGTGCTGCACGCGAAACACTACTATCTCACCTTGGCCTACCCCAGCGCACTGTAGCACTGTGTCTCGCTGGCGAATTCAAGAATGGCAAAGTTGTAGTTTCCAACGCGTTTTCGAAAATTCACGATGCGCCACACAGCGTTCGTTTGTTAGAAAATGCACAAAAACAACATAAACTCACAATGAACTCAAGGGTTGTTTGTTTGTCACCTAATATGTATGTTGTTGTTGTTATCACTATAGTATGCGATGCACCATCACCACCACGAACAACAACATTACCCGCTAGTGGTTGATCCAGCCTCAAGGGGTGGCAATGCGTTGTAGTTGTTACTCTTGTTATTGTTGTTGTTATTACCACAAAGCAGTGAGTACCGTATTGCGCCACCGCTACGTGCTGAGCATGACTCTCCGCCACAATTCTAGACGAACACGTGCAAACACCTCAACAATTCCGAATGAACTGAGGCCACAATGCCGCCGCCGACAGCAATAGCCCATCGTTAGAAGTCATACTAGCTTGAGCAGCAATTGCGCTAGCAGCTGTTGAGCGTAGTGCAGAGAGCGTTGCCGCTGAGCAGCATATTCGTTGAGTTGACGATGCAGCCGCAGCAACAATGAAGCAATTGGGGGGCGTCATTGGAGTCGTACACTAACACACACATTCACATGCCTGGTTCCATATCATCAGCTGTGGAAGTAAACAGTTCGGAGACACTGTGCGGCATTTATCTAGACTTTCATATGCTATAGTACTCTCAAGAGGGTATATTAATCCGAGCATAAGTTCGTAACACGCAGAAGAAAGCATCGAAGACTAAAGTATATACATATATGTATAGATGATCAAAGAGCTAAGTCGATTTAGCAATATCTGTCTGCTTGTATTTACTAGAACAAGTCGCTCAGTTTTTGATATATCGATCTGAAACCTTCTACATGTGTTCTCCTCATCAAGAAAGCGCTCATTTATCAGTACCTCTGATATCGAGCCATTATGAGAGATAGCTGTCATAAAAACTGGTGGATCCAAATCAAGCTCCTGTGTGGAAAACTTTTTCAACTGACAAGATTTAGTGCGGGATTGGTTCTATTATCTTCTAATCTCAAAGATTTTTCGATTTATGTATGTTACAAATTATGCATGGTTGATATACGAAAGTCTTGACGTTTCAAACCTTTGAGGCTTCCGTGATAAAGCGAGGCTAATTTAAGCAATAGAAAATCTAAATTTTCGAGTATGACAATTACGACTTTTAATAGGGATAAACCAAGATTTTTACTTAAACAAAAATCAACAAATCAATTAAAAGACTCCGTAATTTAGTATCGCGTAAAGAAATATATATAACTGCAGTTACACAAATTCCACACAGTGTACGTCTTGCATTGACACGAGTGCTAACAAAGACGCGCACGAGCCCTACTAAAGTCCATGCAACTAAATTAGTTGCGACACCCACACACACACACAATGGAACTCTATGACCAACAACAATGCTATAACAATGATACGAATGCAACGCTCAAAACAGAAACGAAAAAACATCGCGAAAACGCAACGAAAAGCTTCAGAGGAAAATATTGGAGAGCAAATATGAGTATGTGTTTGAGAGCAATGAGCAACGGAGCGCATTTTCTATTCATATGAGTGCGCTACAGTGGTGGCTAATGCTATTGAAATGGACTTACTTATGTTAGAAATAATATAGAATACCAAAGAAGATTTTATTTACTTCTGATTACAGAGTATATTAGTTTTGTTCAACTAACGGTTGCTTGTATCAGCTATACAAAGTCTTCAAGCGCCTAGGTACCGAATATTACCAATGCGCAAAGGACCTTAAATCTTCCACAGAACCTTTCCCTCGAAATCTCGTAACATCGACTCCTCAGATGTTGTCATCGTCCATGCCTCTGCACCATATAGTAGGACGGGAATGTTGAGCAACTTGTAGAATTTGGTCTTTGTTCGTCGAGAGAGAACTTTACTTCTTAATTGCCTACTTCGTCCGAAGTAGCACCTGTTGGCAAGAGTTATTCTGCGTTGGATTTCGAAGCTGACGTTGTTGTTGTTGTTAATATTGGTTCCAAGATAGACGAAATTATCTACGACTTCGAAGTTGTGACTGTCAACAGAGACGTGGGTGCCTAGTTGTTGCGAGGTCGACGACTGTTTGTTTGATGACAGGGGAGGATAATTCGTCTTGCCCTCGTACGCTACCAGACCCATTTACTTCGCTTCCTTATCGGCGTACACCAGATAATTTTCTCCAAGAGTATGTTGAAGAAGTCGCACGATAGGGATTCGCCTTGTCTGTAACTCTGTTTGGTAACGAAAGGCTCTGAGAAGTCCTTCCCGATCATGAAAGAACTTTTGCTATTGCTCAACGTCAGTTTACGTAGCCGTATTAGTTTTGCGGAGATACCAAATTTAGACATAGCGACATAAAGGTAGCTCCATTTCGTGCTGTCAAAGGCAGTTGAATGTCTGGTCAGTTGTTGATTTTCCAGGTTCAAAACCACACTGATAAGGTCAAATCAGTTTCTTGACGGTGGGCTTTAATCCTTCACACAATACGCTCAATAGAACCTTATACGCGATGTTGAGGATGCTTGCCCCACAGTAGCTGACACAGATTCTGCAGATCACTCTTAAATTCTAATCATCAGGCAAGCTTCGTTTGATCATATTCTACAAATAAGCTAATGCATGCTCCTTATCAGTTCTCCGCCGCCGTATTTGAATTGCTCCACCGGCAATCCATCGACTCCCGCCACTTTGTTGTTCTTCAGACGATTAACTGCAATTCGAACTTCTTCATAGCCGGGCAATAGAACGTCCGCTCCATCGTCATCGATTGTAGAATCGGGTTCATCATCTCCTGGTGTTATGCTTTCGCTGCCATTCAGCAGGCTGAAGAAATGTTTTCTCCATAATTTTAGTATGTTCTGGGCATCCGTCACTAGATCACCTCTGGGGGTTCTACAAGAGTATGCTCCGGTCTTGAAACCTTCTGTTAGTTACCGCTTATTTTTGGAGAATCTTCGGACATTTGCCTGTCGGTCTTTCTTTTTGTTTCTGCAAATGCGTGCAAATGCGTCTCGCTTCCCTCCTCAACTTTTGGTATTTATCCCATCCCGCAAGGCCTACCTTCAAGTCTCATAAAAAAGTACATTGTTTCTGCTTGTGAACACTATGAGTCGTTAAATCTCATTGACAACGTTGCAATATTTTAAATGAATTTAAAATATAACTTTCCAGCTTTTATTAAAATGTCGCAACACATTTGCATAGCTTCCTCCCTCCTGCATTTACAACTTCACAGCCGAGAAACTAGACTTGAGTTCGGTTTATGCAAACCTTCAGGACAAATTAAAACAGCATTTTGTTTTAATAAAATGAAAATATAAATGTCAGTACGCTTCATCACTGCCACACGCCCCTTAATACAATTGATAAGATCATCGAACTTGCAAACTTAAACACACACACTCAACGGCATGCACACTTGCACACATATTAACAGCACTTATGAACAGATAAACAAGACAACTGATTTGCTGTTGTTGATTCAACTTTTTGTTTACACTGGAAGGGTCCAATGCCTGCTTGCACATTTGTACACATACATACATACTTACACATATTTACATATGTAAGTAAACAAAAAGTAAACCAGCTATGGCTTTCTTGCAGCTTTTACTTTAAATTTTACACCAACAAAGTGTAAATATGTCTTTTTCCTAATAAAATGTTCAACACCTTTTTGTTTAATTGAAAAACAAATCAATGGTGTTTACATAATTGCATCTGAAGTTGTATACAAATTTACATAGATGGGTCTATATACAACATATGTAGGTATGTATACATATATGTATATGTACCTATATATAATATACTTATGTATGCACACTGTAGTACGTATGGAGGCCTAAAGCCTTGACGATTTTTTTTTGTCTTTTTTTTCCAAGTTATTTTGAAAGCAATTAAAATGCATTTCGCTTCCATTTCCGGTGCAATAGTGATTCTTGCTGCTTCCACCAGTTTCTGTATTCGTAAACAAATTAATTGGTAAATAGTGAAAGCGCAAATGCATCCATATGTTGAGCAATAATACATACATACATATACATATGAAATTTTTGCAAATGAAATTAAATTAAATTAAAAAAAATGGCGCATCCTGGTGACATTGATCCCGACTCTCCTGGTGGTCTGAAAAAAAAATCAAAAGAAATTCTTAATCAGTGAGGATGCTGTTATAGTCCGGGAACACGAAATTTTTTTTTTTTTTTTTTTTGAAAAATGGCGACTGCCTGAAAATAAAAATCATTTTTTACGCTTTTTTTTTTGAAATTCCTGAATTTTTTTAAAATATTAAAAATAAAAATTTTGACACGATGCTGGTTGGAACGATAAAGGATTATATAAAGAAGGTTCACACAAACACAAAAAATTTCAAGTTAATCGGTTGTATAGAACTTGAGATAATGCCGGTACCGTGTGGAAAAAAGTAGTTTCGGGAAAAACGCGTTTAAAGTTTAGGAAACAATTCTAGTGAACACGGACGGCACCTCACAAAATCGGCTGTGTCTCCGAAAATAAGTAAAATTTTTAAAAATCCTACCAAGGTCATATTTTTGAAAGTCTAAACTTTAAATATATGAAAAAAACGAAATTTTGAAAATTCTTGAGTAGAAGACCCCCTTACGAGTATATCAGCACACTGCAGATGGCTTCAGGTGACTGTGATAAAATTAAACTTGAGCCTTTTCTCATTGCGCTTATGGGGTGATTATTTTCGACGTTCTCTACCTTTTTAAAGGAAATTCCCATAAACTTTACATTTAATGGGAAATGTTTATTATCATTTGAAAGAACATACTTTGGCATTTATTTTTTGCAGATTATCTCCTTCAAATGCTGGTCGCGGCTACGTCTCAGATGGTATATCCGTTGAGTCCAATTTTCGATTACTCGTTCGAGTATTTTAACTAGTTACTGGCGAAGGACACGTGTTGTTTTGCTACAAGGCCTGAATCGAAGCGGGTTTGTTCGCATAGACTTTACATACATATGTATGTATAAAAAGCCTAATGGTGTGATATCACATTTGGAAGCCAATCGACTACCCCAAAATGGGAAATTATCTGCTCACTACAGTTTTCTGCTAATAAATCCATTAACTGATGCGATGTGGGAAGTGGCGCCGTCTTTTTGAAACCAAATGTCGCCGAGATCACGAGCTTCAATTTCAGGCATCAAATAGTCAGTTAACATGGCGAAAACGGTCTCTATTGACGGTTACGTTCTCACCGGATTAATTTTTAAAGAAATATTGACGGATGATTTCACCAACCCACAAACCATTCCAAACCGTTATTTTTTTTTCTAGATGAAATGGCAGCTCTTGAATATCTTCGGGTTGCTCTTTCTAAGATTTTGTCAGAAAATGTGGCAAATCGTTCCACAAATCAGTCAGAGTTGCTGCGAACGGCGCCGAATTAACTCTTCACGGTTTTCCTGTACACTCTCAGCTCCGGCTGCTATATTTTCGTCACTGTGTGCTGGACGTGGTCAATTGGGTCGAATATTATTCGATAATGAATGCTAGGCCTCAAGAAGGGTGATGGTGTTGCGAATAGTATACTCCGTTGGCTGATCTTTCATCAATTTTTTATACAGATTTTAAGAATGGTTAGGTAAGGTTAGCAAAAGGGGGTTCTCTCATCCGAGACTGTTTTCTTCCTTTAATTGGGGGTGTTTTTTACACGACTGAGGGGATGTTTCGGCTTCGTACTTTAGCCCACCTTCAAACGCATGTTTTTTTGCTACTCAGAGGATACTTAGACCAGACAAAAAGAACATGAGCTGCTTGAGCCATATGTAAAACAATCGTTTCTGGTCATTTCCAAATAAATAACGTTCAGAGAATTTTCCTCACTTACGTGAACTTCTACACATGACTCCAGGGAACTCACTTGGATAGCTTAAAACGTCGGTCCGTTGTGGTACTTAAGACTCCTATATCGACAAAGCGAAATTTGAGACTATCACAAATTTGCACAGACGGCTGATATCAATTTCGGCCATTTCGGAAAGTATTATTACTTATTATTTATTATAATTGAAATTACAATAAATTAAAAAAACTCTAGCAACTCGGGCTATCGGTAACCGAAATTAAAATTGTCGGGCAGTAAAATTGCGGGGATGTTTCAAACTCAGTCTTGCGAAGGTTGGACAATGGAAGGGAAAGTGCGTGGATATTTCCATTTCACCCTCCTCCAGACAACTTTGACAGTTTGCGTCTGACAAGATTTTTAGCTTTATCGCATGCATGCCTATTTTACATTGTCCTGTAAGAGCAACAGGAAGATGAACTTTGCTATGGAGAGGAATTTTAAGAATACAAAGTAAAATTCTTGAAAAAATTCAATATTTTGGAGTTGCATACGGTCACTGATCCCCTAAAAACAATATCATCTTGGTTTGTAGTGATTTCGGCCTTAACCATGGAGGAAACGTAGAAAAACTAAATAACTACAGGAAAAACTTGTAATTATCTCGGACCTTTCCCAATATCACCAATAAATAACTATGACACCATATGAGATAAACAGAAGAAGTATTCTTTGCCATTATTTCTCTTACACAAGAATAGTGCGTATAAATTAGGGTTACAATGAAATACAATTATTTTAAGGCGAACACCTACAAGTAGTGAGAAATTTTGAAAAAAATATTTTATACCATTAGAAATAACATACTAAAATTTTAAATCGATATCTCAAACAGTTTTTGAGTTACAGCCATCTATGAGACAGCCAGTTCAATCACCCCAACTATTAAGTCTGTTTAAGAATATTTTCTCTAAACAGCATTTTTCGAAATGAGGACAAGCTTATCAGTTTTTTGATTTGATTAAAAATCGAATTTCGGCCGGTCTAAAGCGACCAAAATTTGGTCATTATAGGGAAAGTATCTTCTACTCTAACGAGAATTTGTATTTTTGGGCTTCATTCACGGAGAAAGCCGAAATTACTGCAACAATGGGGGACCTTTTTATACCCTGAACAGGGTATATTAAGTTTGTCATGAAGTTTGTAACACCCAGAAGGAAGCGTCCGACCCTATGAAGTATATATATGTATAAATCATCAGTATGTTGAGCTGAGTCGATTTAGCCATGTCCGTCTGTCTTTATATATACGAAATAGTCCCTCAGTTTTTAAGATATCGTTTTGAAATTTTGCAATCGTCATTTTCTTTTCAAGAAGCTGCTCATTTTTCGGAACTGCCTATATCGGACCACTGTAACATATAGCTGCCATACAAACTGAACGATCGGAATCAAGTTCTTATATGGAAAACTTTCACATTTGACAAGATATCTTCACGAAATTTGACATGAATTATTGCTTAAGGTAATAATATAATCTCCGAAAAAAATTTTCAGATCGGATTACTATAGCATATAGCTTCCATATAAATTGAACACATAACTACTAAAAGAAATGCCCCTGTGAAGGGTATATTAGCTTCGGTGCTGCCGAAGTTAACGTTTTTTCTTGTTTTAAAAGCCTTCGGAGCTCTCGCATAACTCCAAAAATGTTATTATTTTTTCAAAACTTTCGCTCATTATTCTTGAAACATATAGTATTGTTTTTTTTTTTTAATTAACAAAATCGACCTAGGTCATCATGCCTCTTAAAGGAATTCCTAGTAAAAAGGTTCCCCTATTTTTGTTTTATTTCACAAATTTTAGGAGCATCTCTCAGTAGTCAATTTTTCAGCAACTACGATTGTCTCTTTCGCAAAATTTTCTCTTTAGACATACATATTTCATGGAATACTTGTATACCTGTAATTATCGTTGACTACAAAGTTTGCACTATTTGCATATAGTACAGTAGCTCCAAGCGAAACTCGTACATCCCCTAAAATATTTGGTTTTACTTAAAATACGGGGAATTACTATTGCAATAAAACTGATATGTTTAATTTCATTAACGTATTGGGTAATTCATTAAATGACAAAAACAAATTTTTGAATAATCTTTTATTTATAAAAATAAAAATACGTTATCTAATAAGTCTTCATTTTCAATGCAAAAGCCAAACTCGTACATTTTTAATTTAACAGGCAACACTGTTTCCAAGCACATCTAACTTCAAGTAATTTTTAAAGTGTTATTCGGGGAAGTCCCAAGTACCAAAGTTCATTGGAAAATTTTGAACATCGCGTCATTTATCGAAAAAGGATAATAAAAAAAGTGAAATGGGCAGACAAAGAGGACAAACCAGTGTTGAAGTGCGGGAACTAGTAATTCGTCATTACGAAAACCAAAAATCGCTTCGGGAAATATCTGAAATTGTAGATCGAAGCCGATCGACCGTTCAGTACATCATTAAACGGTACAAGAGAGATAAAACTGTGAAAAATAGATCGAAAGTTGCAAATAACAAAATTTTCTCTGCTAGTGATGAACAGTATATTCTACGCCAAGTCAAAAAAGATCCATTTATAAGTGCACCGAAACTCGTAACAATCGCCGAAAATGATTTGGGGAAAAAGTGTTGCCCACAAACCATTAGAAATATACTGAATAAGGCTGATTATAACGGCAGAAGAGCAAGGCGAAAGCCTCTTATCAACGAACGTAATCAAAAAGCAAGACTACGATTTGCAAAGGAACATCAATCAAAAGATTTCTCATTTTGGAAAAACGTGCTATTCACAGATGAAAGCAAGTTTAATCTTTTCGGTTCGGACGGCAGACCCTATGTATGGAGAAGGTCAAATGAGGCGCTTCTTGCCAAAAATATGAAGCCCACAGTAAAGCACGGTGGCGGATCGGTAATGGTGTGGGGATCATTTTCTGCACAAGGAACTGGAGAATTGCATTTCATTGAGGGTATTATGAATCACACTATGTATCTGAACATTTTAAAAGAAAAATTGCCACTTTGTAAAGAAAAACTGGGCCTTGTCGAGGATTTGCATTTTTACCAGGACAATGACCCAAAGCATAAGGCTTATAATGTGCGGTCGTGGTTGCTTTATAATTGTCCGCATGTCATCGATACACCAGCCCAGAGTCCAGATTTAAACCCCATTGAGAACTTGTGGAGCTATCTCGATACGAAAGTGCACCAGCGTACAATAAGTTCAAAGGACGAGTTGAAGAGGATCCTCCAGGATGAATGGCAAAAAATCGAACCCAGTTTTTGTGAAAAGCTTGTTAAAAGTATGCCAAATAGAATACAAATGGTTATCAAAAACAAAGGAATGCATACAAAATATTAATATTAACATTACTTTTACTTTTATATAATGTACGAGTTTCACTTTGGCATTGAATTACATGCTATTTTACTTTTTTACCTCACTTAAAGTGTATTTGAATTAACATTTAGTTTTGATTATTTTGTTTTTGTTACGTAGTAATATACTAATAAAATATGCAAAAGTTTTTTTGGAAGCGCTTATTTTATTTATGATTTTTGGGAATTTAATAAATTTTTTTGACTTGTACGAGTTTCGCTTGGAGCTACTGTATGTACATATGTTTATGTCCGTATATTATCTGCATCCTATTCATACTGGTGACCTATATAGACTATGTAGATGTTTCGTGCCCGAAAAATGTTGCAGTTTTCGTCAAGGCGAAGTGCGCAATTGCAAATTTGTTTTGTTGTTTCATTTTATTACGTTTTGTATATATTTATTTATGCATATGGTTTATACGGGTATCCATAAATATAGTATACTTTAACCAATGACCACCGACCCTACATACTTACATTCCCTGCTATATCCTACCTAAATATGTATGTACTATACATATGTATAAAGATTTTTGTAGGTCTACATTAGGATTTGATTTTACAGATTTTTTTCAACTATTTGACAAGGAGCCAAAAGAACGGGTATGCGGGATATTTTCTGTGGTTCGTTCTAAGCCACTTCGCCTAAGAGAATGAAATGAAATTAATATTGCATTACTAACATGCATGACTCACACAGGTACTTTTTTTTTTTTTGAAAACTTTCAAACCACATTTTTATTAACCCTTTTCCAAGAATATTTGCACTATTACTTCATATTTTTTAATATCCATTCTCTTGTTGCAACCACATCAGTGAACACGTCGGGAAATCCAAGCCCGCATTCATTTATGATATAAGAATTCACACCTATAAGTTCACCGTTATGAACCGCCGGACCACCAGAATCACCACTACAAGTGCCATGTCCAAGCGGTCGCCTCATGCACCGCATTGCACTTCCCAACGTACCCAAACGCCTCAGGCATTGTGCACGACTTATCGAATATTCCGTGTCATATTGTAGGATATATGCAGCCCTAAAACTGTTCACGTTGCCCCAGCCACTCACGATAACTGATGCACCGTCGGGTATATCTTTCTTCGCCAATGGTATGGAATCGATAACATCGTTAAACTTTAACGAACTATTCAATTTCAATATAGCTATGTCATTATTGATTCCCTTATTATTTCCACCATAAGCTGGATGTATTGTTATCTGTGAAACTCGCCTTTCAATGCCATCGGCATAATATATCGTACCGGCGTAGACGGTTATGTCAGCAGCCGTTTTCGCGTCGACGATACAATGCGCTGCGGTCAAAATGTGATCTCGCGATATTATTGATCCCCCACAGGCGTACATATGTTCGTGCGCTGCATCTACGATATGCAACAATACCTGATAGGGAAACTGTCCTTTCGCTGCCGATCGACCGTGATATATGCGAGGTTGCACAGGCGGACGACTTTGCCTACGCCCACCGCTCGTGAAGTTGACTGAAATGGCGGTGATGAAAGTAAGAATTATGAGAACCGTTTTCAAGTTTGTCATATTCACTGAACAAGTAGCAGGCGAATGGCATTACGGCTTTAGTATAGTTCCGTATATATACTTACGAGCCAATGGCATACTTTCGACTTGTAGAAAATTTAAAATTATTGCAACAGTGATAATTATAATGATAAGTTATACTTTGTTGAAATTAGAATAAGTAAATCAAGATTACGGCATATTTTTACAGTTACGTTCACAGCGGCCTAACAGCATTTCGTTTAATTTCAGTAAACTTGACTGAGACCTGATATCAGTTACATAAGAGCTTCATTTCGAAAAAGTCTGGTTTATTAAAGGGGAGATAACTAACTATATGGTGTTGGGTATATAACCTGAACGTCGGTTACCCACAGTCCCACACCTTATAGACTTACTATTGTACCGTTATGCACCACTTGGACTGTTCTACACTCGATCTGAAAGCCACACCTCTTGGTGGTTCTCCACTAATGACTTCGTTAGAATATTCGAATGATCTCTTTGAAGCTGAGCTCCATCTCTTTCAGACATGAGACACATAGTGATTCCAAGAATTAAAAATCCTTATTGACTCGACCTTTGCCGAGGACGTAGTCTTCTTCTTTACTGGCGTAGACACCGCTTATGCGATTATAGCCGAGGACGTAGTACAAACATAATTAATGGCAGTGTAAAGAGCTACGTTCAAGCCTAGAAACAAACCTTAGCTCATCAAAGCTTGCATGTAAAGTTTGAAAACATAAAAATATAAGGCTTCTTTACTTATCTAAGTTACCAACCGAACTTTGCTTATTTTATAAGAGCTTTCGATGAAGCACTCTCCCGTTTGTCCTCTCTCTCGCTCTCGCTGCATCATTTTCATATTATTCACATACACATTCTTCAAGCGAGTTTAATTTTGCAGCCCTCTCTGCAATTGGCTGTTCGTACACCGACTCCGTCGTCACCACCAGCCTTGGCGGCTTTGCTGCTGGCTGCGTTCGTTTTTGCTTTTGTCGTCTCACCTTCAAAACACGTTAGATGATGCTACAGACTTAATGTCCATGATCTTGAATTTTACGAGGAAATTGTTGAATGTCGGTGGGAAGCTAATGGAATTTCTGTAGTTATTAACGCATGAGGTGCTCTTTAAAAGTATGGGTAGCTTGAGCTCGTTGGAGACATTTGTATAAATAAATTTTGCTTATGACATTTTCTAATTAAAGCAAGAAAGAATTCTATTCCTTCCCTCGAACATGAATAAAGAGGTAATTTTCCAAGAATATACTGACTTTATTGCTTCTAATTAAATCCTTTATTTTCTTTATTTTGTCATTCATCTTATATTCTTAGACGCTCCCCTATATTTTTAGCTTCCTGCCCATGACATAGAACTCACAGCACGTTTCAATTTCAAGGTAGTCTCTTTATTCGCGCCCTTGCCACCATCGTGTTAGGCATAGAGCGTCAGGATGCTAAAATTTGTTGTTTATTTCCTCATTTCGCATGAACCAAACGAAAATTTGTGGCCGTTAATGTAGAGATGTGGTGAACACATAAGCCAGTTGTGACGTCAAAGATATTTTTCCCAGCGAACCTTAACATTGAATTCAATATTTTGTAGATTTAGATTATATTAGGTATCGGATTGGTCTATGGGTCACGCATAGACCAGTTTTGGTTGTTTGCGATAACAGATGAAGTTTAGTTGCTGGTTCCAAGAGGAGTAGTCATCCTTTAGGATACCTTCGCTTGGCGCGAATTTTAACAGACTCAGCGGCCTCACTATCGATGACGCCTACAGTGTATCATATCCAGCATAAACAGCATAGAATTTTTTAAATCTCTATTCTCGTTACTCTTAGACACCAGAGCTACTGTAAACTCTTAGCCCACATTAGATAATGCTAAATATATTTTAGAATATGTGAGCGAACAAAGGGTTTCACTATTTTTCTAACTTCTAACCCATATTTCAATAAATTCCGCTTAGATCTACCTAAGAGATTTCTAAGGTTCCAAGCTCAGTGATCCTTTGGTTTTGGGAAGGTCTCTTAACGTTTCAATAGTACAATGTTTTACGACATCATTTCAGCAAAAATTACCGCCTCCATAGCCTCCTTCATAGCTTCATGGCTCAGTATATTCGACCTATGCTGTCCTATAAAAGATAACCATATGAATCTAAATTCAGTGGGAGAGAACATACATACTTCAAACAAACTCATTAATGTGATTATGCCAGTTTATATGGTTTATACCAGTTGGTCATCCGTTAGGACCTATATTTCTATTGACCTTAACTCATTTAATTTTAAAGCAACTAAAGTATATGAAAATGGCTTACTGGGTTATATTGTACTAGAAATGCATAGAAATACGTGTATATGTGTGTGTAGAAGCTCGTAGTTGTCTGTGTATGTATTTGTATTCACTGTTTTGCCAACGATTCAGCAATTTTACTTAAGAGTGCGCCTAAAAATAGGCAATATTTTTTTCATTTTGTTATTTGTCTGTACTTATATCCATTAGTGTTGAAGGCATTTTTTGTTGTTTTGCTATTTATCAAGCGTTCAAACAGAAAACCGCCGTTGGGGCTTCGTTGAAAAAAACTCGTTACATACTCTTTCTTCAAAATATTTTTTATATCGTTAACCTACATCTTCCGTCTTTGTGGCAGCTGCTGAATTCCTCGTCGAAACATTTTTTTTTGGCATTGACGCGATCCATGAATCATATAATTTTTGTCTTCTTCGTAAGAACGAAAGTGCTGTTCGGACAGAACATCATGCCTCATCAATCGGAATAAAGAGAAATCAGAAGGAAGATGTCAAAAGAGTATGGCGGGTGCGGTAAACTATCCAATTTCAAAGTTTCCAGGTATGTTTTCACGACCTTGGTAACATGTGGCAGAGTTTATCATGTAGAAGTATTATTTTGCCGTGACTTTCCGAGCACTGCGGACGTTTTTCCTTCAACGCTCCACTCAGACGTATTAGTTGCCTCCGATAGAGGGATTCTGTAATTTGCTTGGTTGCAGGAATGCATAAAACACTACGGCGACCTAGTCCCATAAAATAATTATACAGCATCAAACGTTCCTTGTCTTCTATATCTTATTCACCATTTTTGATCTTGTGAAACCATTCCCGCCACGTTCTTTCACTGAAACTCTGATTTAACTTGAACAGGAGTTTTCATAAATCACGCCATTTGTTCCTTGCGGTAATTTGCTTTTCTTCAAGAACTAATTTTCCACAATCATCTCGGCTTTAAAGTAGAATAGAATAAACTCTGTATATGTGCTTATTTTTAGGCTACTGTTGTAGTTCGAAATCTTCTCTTCTCCACCGATTTTCAAATTTAAAAACGCACCTTCATCCCACCCAATCTGTGGTTAATCAGAAGACCGGTATAAAAGATCCTAGAGATTTTTAACCGTTAGTTAATAATTATTAAGTGAAGCAAATGGATGTGGTGATAAATGAGGGCAAGACGAAATATCTCCTGTCTTCAAACAAACACTCGTCGCACTTGCACATTGGCCACGGCGAATATCGCAATCGATGGAAGGATGAGCTGGCAAGGTCATGTCGTCAGAACGGATGACAACACTCCACCTCTGAGAGTATTCGAAGCAGAACCACCCAGAGGAAGCAGAAGAAGAGAAAGGCCTCCACTACGTTGAAAAGACCAGGTGGCGAAGGTCCTGGCAATAAAGAAGAAGAAGAATGATTATTATTTACTTCGTATCGTATTGACAGTTCCCTGCCGGATATAAAATGGAATCTGTTCCGGTTCTAAGTTCATGGAAATCATTTCTTACTGCTCTTTCGTTCTTCGGTGGAGCTATAGGTGTTAAAAGAAGCGTTTTCTCCCATTTCTCTGAGGGTTCAGTGTTGTTCGAAGTGCTGTTCTCTTTTCAACGAATAACGTCCAGATACGTTTCTTTGGTGGTGAAGTTAGAGCCTTATGTCTAACAAAAATAGCAAGAAAGTGCCTGAGATTGTTGGTGCGGTCACGTACTAATGTTTCATAGACCAATGGGAGTATGTCTGAATGAAAATATTTCGAAATTTGCAATTTTGAAGAAAATTCTTATCAAGTTCAGTGAGAGTTTCGATAGAAAATTAATCCAAAGAAGCAAGGATTTTCTAGAATAACACAGTAGACAATATAATCGAGAGTCTTAAAAAATCAGGAATTTAAATGACTCAGCAGTATCGACCGGATCATATCGCCAAAGTCTAACGGTTCTGCAATTCACAACATATGTATATATTGATCTTTGTATAAATAAGTTTCAAACTTCCTATGAAAAGCTTTGAACTTTATTAAAAAAGTAAGATGAAGTGTAAATTAATTACTTTTTACTAAACGCAGATTTACCGCCACTCCAAGACAACAGTCCATTTGTAAACTTCCCGCTTTGGTGGGCTCACTGGCCGACCCAGTTCGATTGCTTTCCCTTATAGCGTCGAAGGCTTGCCTTTTAACTGTGATCTTCCTGCATTTCCCAATCAATCAACACCAAATATAACTAAATTAAATAAATGTATACAGTAAAGGCAATAATGTTGCATTAAAACCGTCATGTCATTGCACTGTCGTCGACTTGGCATTGAAAAACGGCGGCGACAGCAACTTGGCGCATATTTCGTGTGCGCGTGAAGCATAACGGACCTGTTGTACGAGTTCGGCGACGCGCCTTCATTGCTTTGATGTTATGATTTGTTTCGCTATATTTTTTCCCCAAAAGCAACTGCTAACTCATCGCTATGTCTCTATTAGTAAAAGTATTGAAAAATATTTCACATTTGTAAAGCGCAAACTTGAAGGAACTGGCTGCAGTGAAATATGCGAAATAGTTGGTTAATCGATCCACATACGAATATGATTGCAGTATTGTACTTGTTAAGCAGATGGAGTAAAAATGTCGATCATAGAAATAGCGAGAGGTATATGACCTTCTAAAGAGGGAAGTCAAAAAAGAGAGTGGCCGAAATGCGTGAGCATGAAGAGCTTGAGAAGCTGGTCGACAAGGGTAATGCTCAAAAATTCTAAGAAAAGATGCGGCGAAGATTTGAAGACCGGAGTATACTCTTGTAGAATCCCTTGAATTGATCTAGTAACTAATACCAAGAGCATTCTGAAATTATGTTAAGCAGAACACCAGGAGATGGTGAACCCGATTCCCCAATAGATGAGGATGGAGCGGACGTTCCATTGCCCGACCATGAAGAAGTTCATTCAAATATGGCGACGAAGAACTGGTAAGGGACATGCATCAGCTTCTTTGTAGAATATGGTCGGTCGAAAGTATGCCCGACGATTGGAATTTAAGTGCGCTCTGCCCAATCCACAAAGAGAGAGACTCCACAATCTACGCCAACTACTGACTTTAAAGCCATGCTATTTACCTTCCTAGTTACAGATCAAAACAAGATTAGATCTCCGAAATCACAGCCCTTTTACGGATAAGAACTGAATAAATTGCAGTATCGTCGAACTGGCTGTTGTGGGAATTATGTGACTGTAAATCTATCCTAAGAAACCAAAACATCTAACCCCTCTCTTTGTATATTATGTAATATTATACTTTCACAGGAAATTTGTCAACTTTGTCGGTACTTCATTCTCTTGCTGAGAGAACTTTAGGTTTCGGAAAGATTTACCTCACTACGCTTCTATTTATACATATATACAATTTATATTTATATATATCCACATATGTTTTGCATTTAAAATCGGAAGTAATACTTTACTGTGTGGCTTTAATGGCACATTGCAATTTCATTGACTAAACATAAACATAACGGTCTAAAACAGGAAAATTTCAATGGCATTGCAATTACAGGACAATAAACTTGAGACTTGCCACTGTAAATGGCAATTCCAAACACAAAATGTATGCAGCGACGGTAAGGAAAAACATTACTACATAAATTACTAAAAACAAACTCGTGTGGACAGCAGTTATCAAATCCATTAGCTCTATTAAATTGAGTGATTTACCACTTTTTTCATGAAAACTGCATCAAAATTGACACTAACGTGGGAAAATGTATATTTAATAACATTTAAGAGTCAGTCATAGTAAAAAACTTGTTATGGAAATACTCTGTTACTAATAGATGCTATCGCATCTACATATGTTAATGTTAACAGTGACAGCTTAACTACAGATTTGATGCTACTGTTGCCAGCTTATCTCCGTGCGAGTGCATTTTCAAACAGTGCACAGTGTTCTAATTTGGTCATTGAGGGGCTCCCGACATCTGTGACGCAAGAAAAACATAAGCACATTGCGCAACGATCGATGACAAAAAATTCAGTATCTTTGGAATGGTGTGAATGAAAAAATTTTTTTTGAAAGGTGAATATTTTCCGCGTTGTGTCGCATACTTTTCAATTTTTTTTAGCGTGAAGAACACTTCAAATATTTCAATTGTTTAACAAAAAATTATGTAGAATATTATTATTTAAACAAATGGACCATGAAAAAATATCTATAATGTAGCACGAACATTTTTCTTTGACTTCACAAAATTTCATCGATTTATCTCCAGTAGTTTATGAGAAAATAATTATACAATTTTATCGTGCTCTAAATTTTAATAACTTTAACAAAAAAATAATTTTGATGAAATATTTATATCACGGGATATGCGTCTGATCTCCTTCCTAATGAACTACTAATTTTCAAAATCGGAGAGTTTTCGAAATTTTCAGGTACCTACCAATTGATGTGGTTTGACCCAGCTGTTAAAAATTTTGGTTCTTAAAATATGGGTTATAAATGAACATATTTCGAAAGCTTAAAGATACAAAATATTATAGAGAAGAGTTACCACCTTTTTGTACATTTCATGCAATAAAATTTATAAAAAAATGTTTGCAATATGGGTAAAGAACTAGAGAGGATTCAAAATAAAATAAATCAAATTAAAAAAATATATAATTCGTAGGGTTGCCACCTACTGAAATATTTAATTGAAATGGAATTAATAATGCAGGTGATTTATTATAACAAAACAAATTAATTAAGCATTTTTTGTTACTGTTGCAGATGTTTCCAAAAAGGCTGCCACCTTTTAAAAAAATTATATTTAATAAAATTTAAAAAATTAATTGAGTGTAAAAATAAATGAACAACTGAACATTAAACAAAAAATTTCATTGCTACTGTTGGAAATATTTTGGAAAAAGGTTGCCAGCCTTTCAAAATTGTATTTGATAAATTTAAAAAAATTAATTGAGTAATAAAATAAATGAACAAATGAACATCAAAGTAAAAAATTTATTGTTACTGTTGTAAATATTTTCGGAAAAGGTTGCCACCCTTTTAAAATTTGTTTTTAATAAAAATTAAATAGTAATTGAGTGATAAAATAAGAACACAAATTAACATCAGACAAATTTTTTATTGTTGCTGTTGCAAATACTTTGGAAAAAGGTTGCCACCCTTTCAAAAATTATATTTATTAAAAATTTATAAGTTATTGAGTGGTAAAATAAAATAACAAATGTACATCATACAAAAAATTCTTGTTACTGTTGCAAATATTTGGTGAAAAGGTTGCCACCCTTCTAAAAATTGTATTTGATATAAATTAAAAAGTAACTTAGTGATAAAATAAATGAACAAATGAACATCAAACAAAATACTTTTAAGAATATTACTGCGTAGTGTTACCACCTTTTTGGATAATTCAAAAATATTAAGGATTGGTAAACATGAGTTTAAGGATTTCTCCAAAAATCAAATTTTCAGATTTCTTTCCCCCGTTCAAGTTCTAAGTTAAGACTTCAACTAAATTACGGACTTTTTTCACTTAAGAAGATCCTGTGCGGGCGCATCTTTTTTCCGAGCAATGACCGAGTTTAAAAGATTTTTTTACAAATATTTCAGAATTTCTTTGTGTATGTTTGTAACAATACAAAATTCCAATAAAATATTTCTTTTTTTATATGAGAGGAATTTTTTTGAAAAAAGCCACGAATTTCACCCAAATCTACCAGAAACACATGCGAATTAGACAAAATTGAATTTTGCAAAAAAACATGTTGACCACTTTAACCCCACTGTACCGCTGTTAGCTTTGCTTTTATGTGGTGACAAGCAACACCAGCAGCCACAACCATCGGCGACCATTGAAAAGCAGACAATTGTGAACAACATAATTTTCTCCAAAGGCAGCAAGCGCCAACATTCACCATACACAAACAAACATACGGCTTCTAGCGTCTAGAGCTGCGACGGGCTCCAACGCGCCCAACACACCACCATCGCTCGAGTTCGAGTCAAGTTCAGTGCTGTGCGCAGTCAAAGCATAGTGAAAACCGCTTTCAGCTTTCAGTTGAGCTGCAACGTTACAACCAAACGGTCGCTTCGGTTTTAAGACACGGCGCTTACTCAACGACGAACATCATAAAGTTTGTGTGCGTGTGCGTGAGTGCGTGTATTTGTGCTGGACGCAGGCGACTCGGTGATAATAAAATAGCAACAACAACTGTGTTTAGTATTTCATGCTCCAACGAAAGAAAGAAAGCTCAACGAAAAGAGAAATGCAATAAATTTAAATATTTAAATAAATTAAAGAAAGAAATTCTGATTGAATCTTGATCTGTGTGACAGTGAATTTCAATAAAAAAAAATTAATTTTGACTTTAAAGTGTTGCGGCACGCATATGTGTTGGTGTGCGTGTGTGTTAGTTGAGCAACTGCGCGAATTGTTGGAAAAGGTATTTATGATTTTGAAGCATTATTTGCAAAAAGTGTTAATGGAAAGCGTTTATGTACATAAAGCATGTGTTTGTTGGGTTGTTTTTAGAAAAATGTGAAAGAGTCGACACAGAGTTGTTCGACCCTAGCAGAGTGTAAAGTCAAAGTGTTTTCTTCTATTTTTTTTTTTGTCGGCAAATGAATAGAAACATACATACATATGCACACATATATATTATTTACAATGGTTTGACGCCAACCTTTCGAGGCAATCAGCTGTCAAAGTCAAAGTCACAAGTCACAAATGAGAAAATCTCCGTAAAACTAAAACAAAAGTGTTTTTTTTATATATATATTTATATATATTTATATATATACATGTTTGTATGTATTTACAGCTGATGTCAAGGCGCTATAAAATCGCTTAAGTGCGCCTAACCCCACTAAAAGTGGACCCCTGAAACTTTGACAATAAAAATGAACTAAACTTTATGTCTCTTTCTTTTTTGTTTACTTTTGTAGTTATTTATTCGTATAAACACATGTTCAAATTTACCACTTTGTGTCTTCTTCAATTGTATCGTAGATACTCGCACTATAATTTAGTGCGGTCAGAGAAATTTTGTAGGTCAGCTTTTGACTTAAAAAGGCTTTGGGCACATAGATTTGTGTATGTGCGGGTATAAATCACACTAATATTAAATAATTTCGTGTTGGATATATTTTACATATTTATATAATTATACCTAACTGTGAACCACTAAATATATATTCAATATTATTATAAATAATTAATTTTTTTTCAAGAAAAATTAAATAATAATTAATTCTTTACCGCAATATTTTTTAGTAAATTATTTGTTAAACATTTTTGTTTCTTTCTTAAGTCAAGTTAATTAAAAAACTTAAAAAATATTAATTAAAAAAATATAATCAAAAATATTAATTTTTTAAATTAATTCGAAGACAATTTTTTTATATTCTTTATAAGCTCTTAAAAAAAATTTAAATTAATTTTAAAAAAATATTAGTAAATTTTAAAATTAATTTCTAAAGAAAATTAGTAATTAAAAAAATTAAAAGCTATTAATTTTTAAAAATTAAAACTAAATTTTAAAACAATCAATTTGGTAAAAAAAAAAACATTTGGTGTTAAAATACAGAAATTAATTTAATTAAAAAACTTAAAAGGCATTAATTAAAAAAAAATTAATAATTTTTAAAGTTAATTCAGTGAAAAATATTTAAAATTTTCCTTTTATAGTTTAATTAATTAAAAACATTAAAATAATTCATAAAACAATATTATTAATTTTTAAAATTTTTTCGATGGAAAACTTAATTATTTTTAATTTCAACTAATTTTTTAATTCAAAACTATTACTTAAAATAAGGTTTCAAAACTATTAATTCGGTTGAATTTATTTTATTTATTCATGTTCTAAGTCAAATTAATTAAAAATTTAAAAAATAATGTTGTAAAGAAATAAATTATGAATTTTTAAAACTAATTTCTTTTTATAGTCTAATAATTTAGAAAAATTTGAGATAACTCATAAAAAATTAGTCTTAATTTTTTAAATTGATCCGATGAAAAACTTAAATATTTTCAATTTTAAGTCAAATTAATCAAAAAAATTTAAAAGTAATAATTAAAAAAATAAAAACAATTAATTTTAAAAATTAATATTGGTATTAGTAATTGCTTAATAAAGTATTTTAGTTTTTAGAATTTTAATTAATGACATTTAATTAAAATTAATTAATAACACTGGCTTCAAAAATTATCTAACTAGTAATTAGTATTAATTTTAAAAAAATATTTATTCAATGAAAATAAAATATTTTCTATTATAAACTAAATTATTAAAAAAAACGAATAAATATTAATTGAAAATTTAAAAGCTATGAATTTTAAAGTTAATATTAAGCTATGAATTTTAAAAGTAAAAAGAATTACATTTTTCCTTTTTTAATCCAAATTAATGAAAAGAATTTAAAATTATGTATTTACAAAAAATTAAAAATTACTAATTTTTAAAAATAATTTGGCATTGTGCATGAATTTCATTCATTCATTCTATTTAAATATTTTCAATTTTAAGTCAAATTAATTAAAAAGTATTAAATAAATAATAATTTAAAACTATTATTTTTTGAAATTTAAAACTCTTAATTATAAAAATTAAATAACTATTCTTTGTAAAAAT
Source organism: Bactrocera zonata (assembly GCA_037783105.1). Taxonomy (NCBI): domain Eukaryota; kingdom Metazoa; phylum Arthropoda; class Insecta; order Diptera; family Tephritidae; genus Bactrocera; species Bactrocera zonata. Next base: position 28,039 of record JBAWJQ010005552.1, on the reverse strand, counting down.
TAATTGTTAAGCAACAGTTAGCTTTTGAAAATTAATTAGGTAAAAAAAAATTTATATTTTCTTTTCTTTTAAACAAATTAATTAAAAGACTTTAAAACTAATGATTAAAAAGAAAATAAAAAATTATAATTTTTTTAAATTAATTCGGTATTTGTAATATTTCTTGAAATTGAGAAGTACAAATAAAAAAATTAAGCGCCTATATTAGCACTAAATCAGTTAGATTATGTAAATTATGTGTACAAATATTTAATATTTTTTTTTTTTATAAAAAAAAAAATAAAATTTAAAGACCCTTATCATAATGATTTATTTTTTCGTTAGAATATTTTTGATGTTTCAATATTTATGGAAAACATTTTTTAATTTAATAATTAATTTATATCACTGTGAGATAAAAGTCAAAGCTGAAAAGACGCCTCTGCTAACACCAATTATTTCGCTTTCTTTTAAAACTTAAATTATATAATATTAAAAATCTATCGAAATTCTAACAAAATTATTAAAAACATAGTGTTGAAATAATTTCCGAGGTTGACGTCTAAAACATCTGACGATTTCATTCATTTTCAATTAAAAATTGAAATTAATGAGTTGCCAAACTTTGCCTGTAATGACGTTAAGTCTGCTATGGTGGACCGTCTTGTTGGAAATAGAGCACCACATGAGGATTAGACTCAACCTTAAGCGACAATTTAGTTTGTTGACGCAGCATCAACGCTTGATTAATAAATTATGATTAATTTGATAAGTTCAAGACGATAACCTAACGGAATTGCTATTTCTAATGAATTAACATTTGCTGATAAGCAGTATAAACTTGCGTTTAAAAACAATATATTTATAATATTTCTTTCTCTCTTCTTTCTATTCCAGTGAAATCATAATTTTGCGAGAAAAATAAGTGAAAATTGTGCGAAGCAGCATTAAAAGCGCTTAAATTGTCTATTAAATTTACAGCTGCGCTTAAATCAGTCAACAGCAGGGTGAGTGCAAATAAACAAATATTTATGTATGTATATAATGTATATAAAAATAGTAGCCAACTGGCTTTCGAAACTATTCATGTATTTATTTATAAGTTCATAAAAGTGCATGTGCTTGTAGCTAGAGGATTTAAGTGCAAAGTGTAATAAAGTACAGATGCACAAATGCAGCATTCACGGCCAATGTCAATGGCAAGGATATGCAGGAGCTGAAACGCTCGCTGGCTAGCTCTGTACCAGTTGGCTGACAGTTGCAGGCAGTCAAGGTGAAGGTTAAAGGCGCTCAGCCATGTATATTTACGTGTGTGTGTTGTTAGTCATATAATGACGTTTGTAGTTAAGTTTGAGCAGCGAAGAGAGTGTGAGACTGCTACTGTGTTGTCGTTGTAATTATAGTCACAAAAGTTTACGACCGCGTTAAAAGTGAACTAACTTTCAGTAAAAACATCCTGTAAATTCAGAGATTTTTTGTATTTAAATTCTTTCTGCCTGCACCTAACTACCCCAAGGAAGCTAAAATTGTGTACTTAAAATGTGTGTGTTAAGAAAAAAAGTCATAATTCATTGTTTACATGCAAAAATAATTTGCAAATTGATTATGTTTGTTCTGCGCATGTGTCATAAAAATGAGTTTGCACTCTCACTTTTGGCACTCTTATAATCAGGAAAGTAGTAGCGCTTTGCAGCTTTCTCATTCAATATAATAGTATACAAGTATATGTATATAATTGTTTCCTGCAACTTCACCAAATGTTTGGTCGAGCTTCTCCTAAGATATATGGTCAACGACATAATCTTATTCGGCAAGTAGGGAGCTTCAAACTTCAGGCCGACTTTCAGTGACTGATGATTTTATGCCAGAAATGCAATCAGTGGTGTTTTATAGACTTCTTTACTTATTTTAGTGCTGTTGTGATTCGATACACGAAACGAAGTCAAATTAATTGAGTATCAAATTTTTTATAGATGCTCTTTCATATGAGGGTTTCTTTGAATAAGTTTATGGATGATATTTATTATCAAAGTTGATATTACTGACACTAGAAACTTTGATAAATTTGCGATGGGCTTAAAGCGCTTTGCTAATATATGAGGGGTAAGTATATAGAAGTTTTAGGTATCGTAACGTGTCGGTGTTCTGAGTTGTCCAAGTAAAATCCTCGCAGGTGTTCGTAACAGGATCGATCTTTTAATCTATTCCAACCTGACTTGGTCTGTTAATGTCATACTTCTAATTTGCAATTTTTAGGGATTTCGATAACCTATCTAATTTTTTCATAAATGAGCTGAAAGAATATGAAATAATTGTCAACAGAATATGAATTGAAGGTGTTCCAAAATTAATGCAACATTCATCATACATTTGCCACCATTTTAAAATCTCTTCATAATTTACTAAGTTAAAACGCGAAGTTCTTGTTTTAAGGGTTGTCAACATTTCACTACATACAAGGCGGTAAATTTAAATTTTCCGTTAATTTGGGAGATCCTGTATTTGCTTCCAATCTTGCGTTAAGATATTACATGGGTTTTCGGGTTTCAAAAAATTGCATATTTTTATTGTCTTAATAAATTCTACAACAGCTCAAAAATATTGTCTAAATTTTCAAACTGATCCGAGTAATAGTTTCGGAGATACAACCTTGTGAACTTGTGCGCTCGAAGCTAGCTAGACGAGTTTTTCTCGAATCTGTGTTTTTGAAGTCGGTTGGCAAGATTTCTCGAGAACTACTCAACCGATCTTCTTGAAATTTTACACAGGTCCTTGAGATACAATTCTTAAAGACTATGACAAAGCATTTTTTTTTCGATTGTAACTATTTGAAAAAAAAAAATGTTGCGATATTTTCACTGAAATTTTAATTTTTTTTGTAAAAATGTCTGCCAAAAATCCACATTTAATTTTTTTTTTTCTCGTCCAAGTTCTAAGGAAGTTATCTTGCCAACACGGGCGTATCTTTTTCCGAGGAGTCACCGGAAATGTCGTCCCAATGGCCGAGTTAAAAATATTTTTGTTCAAAAATTTCAGAATTTCTTTGTTAATAGTATAGTTTGTAACAATAAAAAATCTAATAAAATATTACATTTCTTATGTGAGAAAAAAAATTGTCGAAAAAAGGTGGGTTTTCTCTCGAGGAACGACATGTAAACTCTTATTTTTGGGACACTCTTTATATAATATGTAACATATAAACGTTGAAGTTGAGAAGTTGAGTTCTTCGATATATTATATTTATAGTTATGGTAAACGTTTATACACGAAAAACATGTAAGCTGTGGTCTAAATTTCATAAGGTACTCCAGAACACCTGACTTTAGATTGTCCAGCAAATTGTAGAAGCAGACTCAAATCCCTTGGATTTTTTTACGTGGATAGGGGGCGCATGACTTCCCTCGCATCCAGCAAGCCCCTGGAATTGTTAATAGTGCTAGAGCTTTACGACCATATGTGATATGGGAGAAGGTTCAATAGACCATAGGTCGCCGTGTGTCCAGTAGCAAACTCTGTGCGTTTTTCGGCAGTTGCTTGCTTCAATTTGATGAGTTGTTATCAGCAGCAATACTCATTATTGAGAAGCTCATAATACTGGACGCCCTTCTGATCCCATCCCACCGAATAAAGAGCATTAGTGTTGCGTTATGGATATTCGGCTTTGGCGTTGATTTGACCGGCAGGTCAGATTTCCTATATAAATTTTTTGCTTTTAGGATTATCGTTAGTGATCCATTTTTTTTCATTAATCACCATCCATAAATGACTTATTTTTGTAGCGTTCAAGCAGTATTTCTGACAGGCAAAATCGTCTTTCAACGAAAGACGTTCATATAACCTCGCTTACCTTTACACGATTTCTGATTTCCTTGCTTTTAAATGTATTCGGCTGATTTTATATCTTTACTGTCGGATGACTCCCAGAGAATATTCGCTTATTTGGACATCATAATGAAATCAAGAATTTCTATATAAAGATCTGATCTCAGAAAACAATTGTCTCACCATTCAAGTCTGCTTCCTCAAATTTTATTGAAGTTTTATAAGTCTTGGCTCAAAGAAGATGATCTTTTTTTATTGTAAATCCATCAGCTCATTATCTTAACCTGTGTTCCATAACTTTGTTACCATTTTAAATAGATTTGGCATTACTAAAGATATTTGAATCACTGGAATCTCGTTGGCTGTGATTTCCACGTAGAGCACGCTATTGAACACCTGAGCACTTAGTCAGCTCAAAGATCACTTATCACAACTACTGAAGGATCTATAGTTACAAAGACTATATATATATTTTATAAATTACTATATATCTGTTTTATCTTGTTCTCATCTCACATTTACACACTACCTCAATTTGTTGTTTGTATGTACATATGTACATATGTATTTAATTAAAATTTTCCAGCAATCAAAATAATTTATTGCATTTCATTGTTGACATATTACAACGCATACCGTTACAGCTGCGCACATGGTAATTTTTTGAAAAATTTCACACATTTTCACTTGCGTATGAGTCTCAAGATCGCGGCAGCCTCCAATCAATCATACTCAAGTTGCATTGCGCTTGCGCATAGCCCAACTTCGCCGGCAAACTTTTGTCGCTGTTTGAGTGTGTGTTGTTGCACATTTCTTTCATTTCCATGGAAAGTAATTTTACGAAAGAAAAACCAGCTAAGCGAGTAACATGCGGCAAACGGGTTTGCTCCAAGTGGTAAATGTTTATCAGTGGCAATTGCTCGTCTGTCTTAAATGGGCGTTTGTAGCTGTCGAGATACGAGCATATACGAGGACTGTTGGAAATAGCATTAAATATTTTAGACGTTTATACTTTTTCCCATTAGGGAACGTATTTTTAAAACCGACTTAACTTAAAATCGCTTTATTCGACCATAAAGAACTTGATCCGAGTTACGTTTTTCGAAGTAGAATTTTTATCATAAATTGGACTCAAATCGCATTTTTCGATGATTTCTGACTTGATTACATCTTATACGGCTTAAAGGATCGGTTAGATCTTCACTTCCAATCACTAAAATTCTTATAGAGAAAAGTTTACCTGTCTTAACTGCTTATCTATAAAGGTATTTGTCTATTTTAAAGAGATTGCCTCTTCCGAAACGAACCTCATTGCAAATAAATCACAGATTTTGCTTGAATTTTGCTTGAATTTTGCTTGAATTTTGACAGCTGTCAAGATCCTAACTTATATTTGACAGTTATAGTGTTGCTATGAAAACTTGATGCGTCGTGAAAAATAATGTCCTTCTCTGAACATAAAAAAACATGCTTCATCATCACTTATCTGCTATGACAATCAAGCTGTCTCTTCAGTTAGTCAGTCTGCTGTCATAAATGATATTTAACTTCAGTCTTCTTCACTCAAATGTCACTCAACCACTTTGCCGGCTGCTCTTATTACTGTCGTATCATTTCCTCTTATTCAGAGCAGAATTTAACCCAGTGACCCACAGCTAATGTTTACACGCAAGCTGTCAAACCGACAAACCTACATTTTTACAGCTTGTATACAGGTTTTACCTTCGACTATCTTTAAGATCTTCACGCTAAGAAGTTAATGGACTCATTTGTCAACTGTCTGGTGTTTGCTGCGAAATTGCAAACCTGTATTAACGGCATTGCTAACGGTGTTTATAAAAGTAAACAAAAGGCGAGTAAAACAAACGAGCTAAGCAGTTAATGAGTTCTATTTGATTTGACGTGTACTTGGCGTATTTAAGCCCGACTTACAAGATTACTGTCGGAGCTTTGAATTTGGTTTTTTTCGATTTTACGCTCCTCTAACTAACTCTAAATCTTTTTCATGTAGCAAGCTGCAGTAGAATTCATTCTCAACTCAAACAAAGCGTAAACGTTATTTATTGCTTATTCATTGCCAGAAATTAGGTGTGGCCTCAGAGCAGCTGAAATGCATAGCCCCGAGAATAAGACAGACAATTAGGCAGGCGGTTGTTGCCAAATCACTTGCGAAATTTACATATGTACATATGTATGTACTATCGTTGTTCAGATTGATTTAAAGCGCGCTGTAATTAAGTGCTGTTCCAATGAAACGAAAATACATACATATTTGCCAATCAGTGTAAATATTTATGTTTCTATTGTTTTTGCAATGACATGAATACAATATTTAGTGTTCCTGAATGTGTTATTGAATGGATGGAATTGCAGCTAAAAGCGTACGTGATGCACAAAAATAAAATAAAATAGTTCATATTCGGGATTTCGGGATTAAAATTTATCACTTCTGGATCCCAAAAATGTTCAATATAATTCAAAATTAAGCGCATGAAAAATTAATTCTGAACGAAAAAATTAACATATAGTTTCGGGATTTCGGAATTAAAATTTATCACTTCTGGATCCCAAAAATGTTCAATATAATTCAAAATTAAACGCATACAAAAATAATTCCGAACGAAAAAAATTAATATTTATTTTCGCGATTTCGGGATTAAATTTTTTTCGGTTCGGGATTCCAAAACTTGACAATATAATTCAAATTTAAATGCATATAAAAATAGTTCCGAACGAAAAGAATTAATATTTAGTTTCGGGATTAAAATTTGCTCATTTCGGGATCCCAAAATGTCAATATAATTCAAAACTAAACGCATACAAAAATAATTCTGAACGAAAAACAATAAATTCCTAGTTTCAGGATTTCGGGATTAAAATTTTTTCGGTTCGGGATCCCAAAAAAATAATTCAAAATTAAACGCATATAAAAATAATTCCGAACGAAAGTAATTAGTATTTTGTTTCGAGATTTCGGGACTAAAATTGTTCTGTCCGACATCCCAAAAATTTTCAATATAATTTTAAATACAATCATTATTTTTATGATTCTAAGTTTATTTGATATCTGAGTTTAATGAAATATTTATTTAGTTATTTTTCTTCAATATCTATTCATATAAAAGAATATTATAGTCCCAAATTCGTGATATCTGAATGCTATCTTATGTGCTCTTTTTCGGCCTATCTCATGTTGGATGGCATGACCCATGTTCATCTACAATGCTTGTCTTATTGTAATCATTTACATCACATTCTTTACACTGCGAAAATAAGTTAGACTAGGTTAATATTAAACTCATTCCCTTTACATGCTTAAATCTGGGTTTTAGTACATTGAATGTCGACAATGACTCTGCCATCCTCCGAACTATCAGAATCCAGAAGGTCTAACTTGTCTCAATCGTAAAAGCATCTTTTGAGAGAGACAGATATAGAAATACTTCCTCTTCATCTCAGAAATAAATCCCGAAAGCATTTCAATAATCCCTCTAGAGTTTATTAAAACAATCTTTGTAAATCTTCTTCATTTACTCGTATGTATCTAAGGCAACTAAAAAGCTAAAAAAATGTTTATGACATTTTGTATACATTAGGTCAGGTTAGACTCTTAATAAGCCACGCATAGGTCAGTTCTAGGCTCGGTTGCCTCACTAACGATAACTTTTCCAGTGTCAATTCGGGACAAGTCCATTTTTTCACTGGTACCTTTCTCTTGGCATTTCCTTTAGTCTTTTCTATTTGTTAATATTCTGCAGACGACTGCTGCCACCAAACTGTAAGTATTCCAATTATGTTAAAACAGTCTCTTCTGTCGAGTGTCAGTTGGTCCTTTGTGTATTTCTGATTCACCGTTTCACACCTGATTTTTATAGTTTTGCATCAAGGTAGATGTTTATATTGCATTTCGGTCTTCCATGCTCGTCAATGTGGATCACGTTTTCAGGTCACAGCCGTACACCACTCTTGAAAATCCGCTTCCACTATCTCACTGCTATCGATGCCTTTGTGGCCAGATACCCCGTGGAAACGAAGTCGCTTGTCCCCAGCCACACTGTCCACTGCTGCCCAGCTTTCCAAGACATTTCCGTCCGATAGGCGTAACGAGATTACTGCTTTGATTGCAGATTGGCTGTCCATGTAGATGTTAACTCTGGAATTGCTAGCTGATGCATTGGAGGCCAGACTATAGGCTTTCCTATTCCTTAAAATTCACATAAAATGTGTATTCCACACCAACTTCGTCATCCACCTTCGAACCATTCGCATAGGTTTGCGCCAACCATCTCTTTCCCCGTTTACTACTCGCAACCTTTATCCCCAACTGTTCCCGAAGGTTTTATATCTAAATCTTTGAAAAAGTTAGGCCAAAAATCTACATATAGAGATTCAATGGGTTTCAGTCACGTATAACAAAGTTTACAACTGATTGAGCTTATGCATCATAAGTTTGGTATAGAATAATCTAATAGGTCCCTCGATACCTGCTTGGGATATCGATTTGGGTTAATTACAGTGGTCAGTTACGACAACAGAATGCTCTTCTGAATTGCTAAATTAGTGAGGTTAGAAATTCAAATCAAATGCTTCTAGGGATGAGAAAAATAGATTAGTCACGACGAAAGGTACTGGTTAACCAATGCCCACTGAGTTTACATGAAACTCAGCCACTCAATAGTAGACCGAAGTCCAGAAAATTCGCACTCGCTCTTTGAAACGAGCAAATTTTTGAATTTTTCTGTCCTCAAGCCTTATGTTTTGTTGTGTAGTGGGATTTCTCAAACTGATGCATTTTAACTAAAAAGCAGACTTTCTGGCATATTCATTTATTTATGAATTGAAAATGTTTCAAGCTCACTTTTAAATACTTTCCCTTTTAATGTGTTTACTTCGTTGACATACATATGTATTTACATACACATATAATCTATTAAATCAACGTTTCCAGGCCATGGGCGCATTGTTTTTTGCCCCACTTTGGAGAAATTACTTCAAAATTATTTTAATTTACCCACATCACTGGAAATATATGTGTGTATGTATATAAAAACGCTCTCACCGAAAGTAGCGTATCAAATTACCTGAACGGCAGAGAAACATTCCAAAATATTTGTGTTTCAAAATGTATGCATAAATAAACCGTTAAGTCTTAATTGCGCCTACGCTCTATTTACTTCGGAGCCAGGCAAACGACAGGGTATGTAAATATGTTTTGCATTAATAATCAAAATACTTTCGTATGCTCATGCTAATGAGTGTATTTAGGAGAGCCATTTTTACACATCAGAAATTTTGTATTTATCTCTTTAAAATAGATAAATACGTATTATGAATAGAGTTCTTTGAGGTACATGACTCTTATTTCATATAAAACTGAAAAATTAATGAAGTAACTAATATTTGGGCTCCATTAGTTGCTATATTTTACGGCATTCAGTGTTTGAACAACAATCTCGGATATATGACCAATACTAAGAAGACCATCCGGTCGGTCAAATTGAGCGCCACACTTTTCCGCTTAACTGGCTTTATCTGGTCCATAATGTTGGTTTTCAATAATGGTAGTCGTACCTGGTTTATCAGCATAGAAAGCAGGGCTAACGTACCACCACATATGTAAACTAGTTTTACAAAGTAAAGCTAGTTGACGTAAATAACATTTTCAATGTGATTAGATTAATTTTCTCCAATAAAATCATGAAGCGCATGAACTTTGTGGGTTGTTCCGCAGGTCTTTTTGAACCATTATGAAGTTCTTCATCTTCTTTACTGGCGTAGACACCGCTTAGCCGAGTTTACAACAGCGCACCAGTCGTTCTTCCTTTTCGCTGCTTAATCCTAATTGGAGGTACCAAGCGAAGCCAGGTCCTTCTCTTACTGGAATTTCCAACGGAGTGGAGGTCTCCTATTCCTCTGCTTCCCTCGACGGATACTGCGCCGAATACTTCCAGTCCTACTCAGTCCAAAGTAGCCCCGGTTGATAAGAGTTATTATGCGTTAGATTTCGAGTTTGGCATTGTTTTTGCTGTTAATACTGGTTCTCAGATAGACGAAATTATCTACGATTTCAAATAAATTACTTGGGAGTCAAGGCACAAGTGTCACGAATGTTTGGTTGAAGCAAAAGGGCAGCTCCTTTTGGTGCTGTCAAAAAAATTCTAATGCCTCTTAATTTACAACCGGTGTGGAAATGTATATTCAGAAAAGTTTTCGACTCTTTCCAGTCCTATAACGCCCTGTTTCGTTATGTTTCATATTCCAGAAGATTTCCCAAAATTTGGGCTACTCGAGATTGAGTTTATCAACTGTTTCAAGCTCGGTAGGGTACTAAGCATGTGAAGCTCGAAGGAAACACCGAGCATAATATTTTCTTTCTTTAGAATTCGATGAGAATCTAATACCAGTATGTGAGCCATGAAATTGAGATTTTCGACCGTCATTATAGCTAAACTAAAGTTCAATCAACTTTGCACCGGGTGGAAGTTTTGTGCTCCTGTGTTAAAGTATTTAATTTCCTATCAAAAATATGAAAATTTCATAAAAACCCAACCAAATTTTAGTATCAAGATCCAATTTTCATTACGCTTCAACATTTGGCGAAAATACCATAAACAAGTAAATATTTTATAAAGTATCTTTACAACTACAATTCAGCATGTTGTTTAATCCAATTCACATGGTAGTAGACCTTAGCATAACCATCGGGATTGCCGGTGCCACAGCCGCCATACACGAAGCCAGCAACACCGACCACCTCACCCTCATACATAGCCGGACCGCCTGAGTCACCATTGCAAGCGCCATTATTTGGAGCATGGGCCAAGCATATAAGCGCATCGCTATCCCAATTTATGGCCGCCTTACATTCACTACGTGAAATCGCAGACAAAGTGTTCCATTTCAACTTCTGCGGTATATCACCACCTTGCTTTACGCGACCCCAACCAGAAATGATAACCGGTTCACCGGAGGGTACCTCCTTCGTGGCCAAACGGGCGGGTTGGATGTTTTGCGAGTATATTAAAGGTTGGCTGAGACGCAGCAGCGAAACATCGTTCAAGAAATTGCCATAGTTCTCATGTGTAAGGATCGATTGCACCTTCACCAAAACGCCACCACGCAGACGATCCGTGGAACCGGCACGCACCGTAAACAAGGAGGGATCATAACTGTTGTATGTTATAAATATTTATAGATGCTACCAGTTTAACTTATCGCAACAGCTGAGTACTTACGTGGAATAGTTGCCCTGTGCATCGGTGGTGCCAACACAATGTGCCGCGGTCAGCACGTAGTACCGACTAAGTATCGAGCCGCCACAGGTGTGTGAGCCGCTGCGACGCAAAGAGATTTGATGTGGGAATTGTCCGTCGTAGGCTTCGTCACCACCCACCACACGTGTGGTTGGACTAGCTTGACTGATTGCAACACCTAGAAGGCAGGTCAAAGCGAAGATTTCGAATTTTGCCATGTTGAACCGTTGCGCGTGGAAGTCCAAACTAAAACTAAATAGTCACGCACGTAATAGTGGACTTATTGGCATATCTTGAGTATCTATAAAAAGCTTTGTGCTCAAATAAATTACTTTATAATGTTTAGCGCAAGCAGAATTAGGTAATTGATAAGCAATCTAACTGTTATTTATTATAAGCTAATATGTTAAGGCGATAATGTTGGCACCACAGAATTTATACGCCTAAAATAGTCAAATATCCAGTTTGGCATAATACTTCACAATGCCAGAAGAACTTTCCTTCTTCTTCTTTATTGGCGTAGACACCGCTTATGCATTTATAGCCGAGTTTATAACAGCGCGCCCTTCATTTCTTCTTTTCGTAATTTGGCGCCAATTAATGACACTAACGTCCTTCTCAATATGATCTGTCCAAGGGAATGGAGGTCTTTCTCTTCCTCTGCTTTACCCGGTGGATATTGTGTCGAATATTTTTAGAGCTGAAGTGTTTTCAACCATTCGGACGACATGATCTAGACAGCATAGCCGCTGTCTTTTAATTCGTTGAACTATGTCAATGTCGTCGTAGAACTCGTACAGCTTATCGTTCTATCGACTGCGATGTTAAGTCCATAAATATTCCGTAGAAATTTTCTCTCGAAAACTCATAGCGTCGTCTCAGCAGATGTTGTCATCGTTCATTCCCCTGCACCACATAGCAGGACGGGAATAATGAGTGACTTATAGAGTTAGATTTTGTTCGTCGAGAGAGGTCTTTACTTCTCAATTGCCTACTCAGTCCGAAGTAGCACATATTGGCAAGAGTTATTCTTGGACGTGGGAACCAAGTCGCGATTCCAACGACTGTTTGTTTGATGACTGCAGATATCGCGTCTTACCCTCGTTCACTACCAGACTCTTGCGCTTCACTCACTTACTCAGTCTGGAGAAAGCAGAATTAACGTCTGGGTTGTTAAGGTCAATGATCTGTACACTCTTATAAAAGATGTTACCTTCTCTGTTTAGTTCTGCAGCTCGAATTATTTTCTCTAAGAGCAGTAAGAAAGAAGTCGCACGAAAGGAGTTGCCTTGTCTGAAACCTCGTTTGGTATCGAACGGATTGAAGAGGTCCTTCCCGATTCTGACGGAGCTTTTGATATTGCTCATAGTTAAATTACACAGCCGTAGTTTCATGGGTCATCAGGCTCCGCCGCTTTGTTGTTCTTTCAATGAAACGTTTGCTTCATCGTCATCGATTGCATAATCGGGTTCGCCATCTACTGTTGTTAGGCTTTCACTGCCAGAAGTATTCCCTCCATAATTTTAGTAATCTCTGAGCATTGTTTGCTAGATTACCTCTTGGTGTTCTACAAAAGTACTTTACTAGTACTTATCCTCTCCTATTTCACCCTTCGATCTGTTGGAGGATGTTGCTCATAGAACCATTGGTCTGTTCTTGTCTACTGAGGAATTGTAATGAAAAATATTATATATAGAGGATCTTATATCTTTTTACATAGATTCCAATTCAGATCTTTTAACAAAATAAGCTTGATAAGACTTAGTAAACGATCTTGATTTTCTGAGCAGAGACTCCACCTTTCTCTTTCTTTTTAAGATCCAAAATTATTTTCCTCTACTTGCTTCTTCTTATAGGTGCCTCAAAGCTTATTAAAATTCTCGTCTTGTTCGTATTCCTATCAATATAAGAACGAAACGAATTAATGGACCGAATTAGGGTAGTTGTCAAGATAACTGAAATCAATTTCATCACAAAAGTCGGAATGAAGTAAGAACAGATAATCGAGTTAACGACCTAATAGGCTAAACTTTCATTACATAAAACTCATTGTCTTCAATTTCATTTAAAAATCCTTTTAATTCAGCAACAAAAATACCATAATTACTTAAAACACAGTGTCCGAACCCAGTTCATAGCTCACAAATCTGAGTGCTCCTTAATCCAATCCAAATGTTTGAAAACCTTCGCGTAACCATCTGGATAGCTGGTACCACAACCACCATATACAAAACTAGCCACACCCACCAGTTCACCTTGGTATGCAGCCGGGCCACCGGAATCACCAAAACAGGCGCCATTATCCACCGAATGTCCCAAACAGAGCAGCGCATCACTAGACATACCGATTCTAGTTAAGCACGATAATCTCGACAGAGTTTGAACAGTGTTCCATTTTAACGTGTTCGATGCATAACCATTGGTCGCCGTGTAACCCCAACCGGAAATGATAACGTTGTCACCAGTTGGCACCTCAGCACTTGCCAAGGAGATGGCTTGTATGTTATTGGAGTAAATCAGTGGTGCTTCTAAAGTGAGTACGGCAAGATCGTGCAAAAAGTTGGCATAATTCTCATTCACAACAATTTCGATGACCTTTTTGACCACACCGCCAAGCAGACGATTAGCGGAGCCGGCACGTATGGAGAAATGTTCAGCGCCGTAACTGTAAAGCATATCATAATAATTAGTATATCACGGATCAAATAAGTGGTTCGGTAAAAGACTTACACAAAGTAATTGCCTTCATCATCATCATCGCCAACACAATGCGCCGCTGTCAGCACATAACGGCGACTGATGATCGAACCGCCGCAAATATGGGAACCATCATAACGTAACGACACTTGATAGGGGAATGCTCCTTCGGCTGCATACTCACCACCGACAATACGCCCGCTAGTTTGGGGTTTCGCGTTAGCACAGGCGATCAGACCTAGGCAGAGTAGAAAGAATATTCTCGACATACCGGTTAAACAATGGTGAGTTCTAACAGTGGGTGGAGCACGAACTATGCTTGGTTTAGGTTTTGCAATTCGCTTTTATGCTCGAAACAGTCTAAGAAATCGGTAGATAGTTTATTAAAATATTATAAATTATCTATTATCAAGGTGTAGTAAATCTTGAGATTTAATAAGTTGCCAAATTTATACAACCCGCTGGAAACCTCTGCGATCTATATTTAACAAATCTGTTGCACACTAGTTTGTGACACTTTTTTATGACTCCAACGCTTGGTTTAACCGCAAGTCGTTATGAAATTTCCCCTCCCTTTGATCGTCAATAGATTTTTGTATTGGGAAAAGGAAAGATGTGTGTGTGAACTCTGGGCAAACCGATTTTAATCTAATCACTTAATTTGAACGATTGTGTTACGCACAAGCTTATCAGAAAATGTCGCAATTTCATAAGACGCGTGGAGATGAGTTCATTGTACAGCTTGCCGTTTCTACTCCATACGAGTAAATCAAAATCCATATACCATAAATTCTTGGAGCTCAATTATCTCCGATGTTCGGGTTTGAATGGTCTCACTTTTCTCTCAATAGAGGCACATATAAAAATTAATTTTGGTGGTATTTCCACTCTAATAATGAATATTGTAGTAAGTCGTTTCATAAAGGCTTAAATCTTACTATCTGTTTCCAGCAATAGCCCTGAAATACTCTAAAAAAAATTGTGTCGTATCACTCTAATCTTAAAACCATGTAATTTATAACACGGACAGCAGGTAAAATGGATTTACTGATAATTATCTAGGGAATTGCTCGTTAATAATAACAGAAAACCCAAGGGCTTTTCCCCATTACCTAAACCAAAATTCTCTTCCAATACTTTTTTCTTTGTAATACTTTCTTTAAATTTGCGATGTCTCTCTATCCCGTTCGTTGATGGCTAAGTAACAGCTAAGATGAACAAAGCCAATTGAGAGTACAAAGAAAGAGAAAGAGAGAAATATACATGCATATTGAGATGTTTTTCCCACTGAATAATGGAAGTCTTTGCAAGGCCGACAACACCCACAAAGTTGAGACGATTTATGGACTAGCTACGTGTAAGACTGCTGTCCGCAAGATAAAGAATCAGAAGAAACACAACACTTAATCCTATCCAGTATTTTCTATTAACAAGTTCTTACTTTATGATCGACAATTTTTGGATCGATCTTGTTAATCGGAACAGCGATAATTTGGTTAATTACATACCCGATGTCAATAGAAAAGGGGTGGAATAGTGTAACTGTTTCTTTGGTAGAGAGTATTTTAAATCCACAAGACTTTATAATGAATTACCGTGAAGCAAACAATGACTTCTCTCTTTGAACTAGGTTATAAAAATAATAACCACGGTTAGAAGTTTTTGGGGAAAGCTAGCCATTAAATGAAATTTGGAAGAAGAAAGGTATTCTAGTCTTCTACCACATGAAGTCTAAACGAATATTCTCAGCATCATTTGGCTTGGTGATTGGTTGAAGAGGGAGTCAACAGACCACAGGCGGGAGCAATAAGGCCATTATTAAGCCCTTTCCTCTACCAAGTAGTAGCCAAATAAATCCACAAGACCTGAAAATAAATCTTATCTAGCAACTCAATAGATTTGGTAAAAAACTTAATTTTTTTCACCCCAGCTGCCGAATGTTTTATAAAATTGGGGCATTGGAAACCATGGAAGATATCCCGTCTTAGTCGACTGAAGGCTGGGCATTTGCAAAAATTATGTTCCAGCGGCTCATAATCCTTCGCGCATGATCTACATTCACTATATGAACTCTCTGAAGTTGGAATCTTAAGGGTTGATGACTTCTGCAATGTTACTAAGTTCTATTTTGCCCAAAAGTATTTTTTGGTCCGTCTCCTATCAACACTATCCTAAAGTGCAATTGTGGTATTCCCTACTCTGAGGTATTTTTCTAGAGTTTATTTCTTCAAACGCCCCTTAATGGGGCTGAATGGTCCAGAGCAACTGAGGAGATTTGAGTTCCTGGCTGTCCTTTAACGGACCAACTCGTGTGATTTTTCGTTTCCTTCTGTTCCTATATGAACACCGGGTCACCCACTAAAAGTCTTGTTATTGCTTCCCTACATAACTTAATTAATTAAAAAAAGTGAGATTTTGTTCATAATTTTAAAAATCTTAATTTATTCTTCAACAATATATGTCGTTCCTCTCAAAGTAATTCTCCTTGGTCCAATACACTTATGCCAACGTTTTTCTTCCAATACTCGAAGAAGTTGTTAAAGTCAATTTGCGGAATAGTCTCTAATGGGCGTAGCGATTCATGTTTAATGTTATTAATTGACTCTGAACGTCATACATCCAAGACTTAACAACTTTCATTGACCTCTTGTTAGTCGGAAAGCATAGTTTCACAGACTTTAGTACGACGCAGTTTTTTGAAAAAATTGATTGATTTTGGAACCAATAGTGCTTTCACTGTTTTTATGCCCAAATGATCTTTCAAAATGGTTTTCACTAATCTTTCCGGTATACCAACAATGCCAGTAAAATCTCTTACTGTTAGTCGACGATTCTGAAGCACCAATTTCTTTATTTTGTTGACATTTTGATCATCCGTTGATGTGAATGGGTGTCCTGAACGTGCTTCGTCCTAAACGCGTTCTCGAATAAAATAGTTCTCCGAATAACCCCGAATTGATTATTTCACCGCTTAATATATCAGTTAATATGTAGATTTCGACGTTGGAACTGTCGATCATAGAATATGAACTCCTTTTCTAGGTCGCATTAATAATTTAACGACAAAGATTAAGATTCATCCCTGAATAAAGCACAGCGAGATCATCCATGTTGCACACGACTTTAAAGTTCCATCTGTCGAGCTACTCATCCATTAACCGAGGCGACCCAAAACAAATCTGGTGAGAGATTTTTATATTTTCCTCAACATACATATATTGTTTGATGCTTAGAATATGACTTAACCAAGCCAGCATATTCTGATTAATGTCAAAAGAAGTGATAGCCGATATTATTGAATGCACCTTCCACCTCAATTAATGCCACTAGAGTGAATTCTTGTTTAAGAAACTTTCGATTGTCCCAACTACGTATGCATACTATCTGAAGTTCAAACGGTTAGGTGCGATTTAGTACACATTAACGCAACTTAACCTAGTAAATCAGAAACAAAGCAGTGCGAGTGCGTAATTCAAAAAAATATAGGGTTCTGCTGTAAATAATAGTTCTTTTTTTTATTTTTCATCTTTACTTTACAACAACACAAGCCTTTTTATATCATATTTTCATGAATCCATTCGAGGTTATAGAATACTTTCGCATAACCATCGGGACGCGAGGTACCACAACCGATTACGACGAAACCAGCTACTCCCACTAATTCACCATTGTATGTGGCCGGACCGCCAGAGTCACCATTGCAAGCTCCAGCGCCTGACGGATGATCCAAGCATAACAAAGCATCCGAAGACATCAAAATTTTACGGAAACATTGACTCTTGCTAAGTGCCGTAACGGTATTCCATTGCATTATAATGGGCAATGTATCACCTTTATTCTCGGTTAGACCCCAACCGGAAATGATAACTTCGGCGCCAGAGGGCACTTCAGCGCTGGCCAATGGAATTGCTTGGATTTTCGATGAGAATGTCAAATGCTCCTCCAACTCCAACAAGGCCAAATCATTTTCGACGCTAGCATAACCCTGATGGACTACGACGCGCTTCACTTGCACGATGACACCGCCGGCAATGCGGTTGTGGGTACCAGCACGTATGGTGAAATATTCAGCATCATAACTGTGTCGAAGTAAATATGATAAAAAAATATTTTAAAATATTTTCATACCCGGCTGGGATCCAATTTGTACACTATACTCACGGTGTTGTGCCTGTTTCGACCACACAATGCGCCGCTGTCAATATGTAATTGGAAGCGATGATTGAACCGCCGCAAGTGTGCCGATGTTGAAAACGTAAAGAGATTTGATGTGGGAATTGTGCTGAAACCGCGTCATAGCCACCCACTACACGACCTGTGGGATTGGCTGTAACTACCACGAAAGTGACTGCAAAGAAGGCCAAAAATTGTAGAAAAGCCATTGTCGGCACGCGATTGTGTTAAGAGCGGTAAGCGGTAGCTGAATGAACTAGGCAATACGTATTTCTACATCATTTATACACAGTCGTCAAATATTTGATTTGGACACATAAAATATATAGCTACTTACTATTGTCAAACTTTATCAACAAATCTTATAAATCACTTAATAAACGAACAATGTCATATATGTATATAGATTAAAAACATAATCTGGATTTGCTGAAAGCAATCCCTTATAATCAGCCAGGCCAAGCGAGGCATAGTTCGAACTTGCTGATAAATAGTACTAAAACTATTTCTTTCCTCACGTAATTACTACTACTACTACTACTGGTTATGTAGTTATATGGTATAATACCATATACTCTCCCCTCATCCATGTTCCAAATGAATCTACGTTTATTGGAAATATGGTTACAGTAATCTTCTAAAAGTTACTTGACACCTTCTCGTTCGAACTCTCGGCAAATCCTGTTATTTTTTTAAGGTAAGGAGGAGGATGGAGAAAGTACACGCCAAGATTCGTTGAAATATGCTTACACTGCACTGTCCATTTTACTACGAACTCTATGTGGGTAGGTAGGGTGGAAGTGTGACGACGCACCTGGCTGAATCCGAAACCAAAGAGACTAAAGTGGAAAGATATACTGCCGAAATTCGGAATCAGTGACCTCAATTTTAAGAGCGCTACGTCCAATATATGGTCATCATAATCGTTCTGTGAGATCAGCAGTTGAGCGTCTAGTGGAAAAATTTTAATCCACAGATATAGTAAAAATTGTTTCCATGCCAGTGAGACAAAGAAATGCCCCAGGCAGCAAATTATGGGCCGGCGGCGTCATTGAGCCGAATTTCTTCCGTGATGATCAAGCACGGCACGTTACTGTAAATGGAAATACCTACCTAAAAGATAACCCAATATTTTTCACCCGAATTTAATGATATGGACTTACACAATACGTGGTACCAACAGGACGGCGCTACAAGCCACATCGAATGTCACAATCGATTTATTTTCAAATACCAAGTTTGGTGAACGTGTTATCCTACGAAATGGTCCAGTCAGCCTGGTTCATATGTTCTACAATTACCTGCAATATCACTATGTCCAGAAACCCATAGCATTTTTATCGAGAAATAGAAAGTTCTTCTTCTTTACTGGCGTCGACACCGCTTACGCGGTTATAGCCGAGTTAACAACAGCGCACCAGTCGTTCTTCCTTTTCGCCTTTTCGCTGTTTGGCGTCAATTGGAGATTCCTTCTCTACCTGGTGTTTCCATCGGAGTGGAAGTCTTCCCCTTCCTCTGCTTTCCCCGGCGGGTACTGCGTCGAATAATCTCAGAGCTGGAATGATTTCATCCATTCAGACGACATGTCCTAACCAGCGTAGTCTCTCGAAAATTCATAACGCCAAGTCATCAGATGTTGTCATCGTCCGTACATCGTCTGCACCTAATAGCAGGACGGGGATGATAAGTGATTTGTAGAGTTTGATCTTGGTTCGTCGAAAGAGGATTTTACTTCTCAATTTCTTACTTAGTTCGAAGTAGTACCTGTTGGCAAGAGTTATTCTGCGTTAGGTTTCTAGGCCGACGTTGTTTTTTGGTGTTAATGGTGTTTCCAAGATAAACGAAATTACCTACGTCTTTGAAATTATGACTATCAAGAGTGGCGAGTGCGACGATTGTTTGTTTAATGACTACCAGTCCAATTTGCTTTGCTTCCTTATACAGTCTGGAGAAAGAAACTTTTAGTTTGAAGGCGATTCCTGTATGTATATAATTATGCTGAAAATACTCCAACTCTCACTCGTTTACTCGGTTTGGACTCTTACGAAGAGATATTTGTCTTTGTGTCTTGTCTCCTCATTTGTCTTACTAGAGGGGGAGACAGTATTAAAAATCGAACTTAAGTATCGCAGATTTAATTTCAAGGAGATAGTCGAAGGCCATGTTTCCAAAAGGTAAAAGGTAAATACGATGATTACCCCTTAAATTTCGGGATTAGAAAACAAAAACAAATTTTAATCATTGAAAATCGCTTTATTGTTTTTCAAATTGTTCTCCATTGAGATCTATACCCTTTTGCTTGCGTTTCAACGAATTCTCAAAGCACTTTTGCCACTCCGATTGGTAAACACTGATCGTTGATAAAGCTTCTTTGCCAAAATGTGGATTTAATTCATTGATGCATTGTTGGGGAGTTAATACATGTCGAAAGTTGTTGTTAAACGAACGAAACGACTCACTTAACACTAGGGTTGCCAAATCCCGAAATATAAATGGCATCTACGTATAAATGATCAGCGTATCTATAGATGCGAATTTGTGTATCAGTTTTTGAGATATTGGCCTGAAATTTTACACTCGTCCTCTTTTGATAAGGTAGTTGCTCACTTGTTAAAATCGCCGATATCGAACTACTATAAGGTATGCTGGCATGCAAACTGAAGGATCGAAATCTACAATCAGAATTAAGAGACAGCGGATACGCTGGATGAAAACACTCCGGCTCTGAGAGTGTTCGACGCAGTACCCGCCGTGGAAGGAAGAGGAAGTCCAACAGTCCGTTGGAAAGACTAGGTGGAGAAGGAGATGGTTATACATGGAGTCTCAAATTGGCGGCAAATAGCGAAAAGGCAGTCGTTCTTTCGCGCAAGGTTGTAAACTCGGCTATAACCGCGTAAGTGGTGTCTACGGTAATAAAGAAGAAAAAGAAAAATTCTGAATATTTTTTCTTATTAACTCCGAACTCATTAATTACACTATTTGAAAGCTTTATAGCATATAAGAAATTTTATTATTTACTGATAACTACTATGACACTATGACTGGCGATTCCGACAAAACAGATAACAATGAATGACACTGTCTTATCGCATTGATAATGATGAGTCAGTTCAATGTCCATCATTTTAAAGGAGTTAAAAAGATGTATGACTTCATTCATAAATTTCAATCAAAACGACGATAGTCAACACGCTGATTATTTCTGTTGGAAATATGAAGCCGGAAACATATAATGGATCATGAAATGGGGCTTATCCTGTCGACGTTAGACCAAGTTTCTGTTTGGTCAATTTTGATTGTCATCATCAGGTGAAAAAATCCTCTCAAATATGTCTCAATAGAAAAGAAAGTTTAAACTATGTAGACTAAAAAGCTTGCTTCCAAAATTGGTAGGGATAAAAAAGTGTACTTTAAAACAAGAGATTACAAAAAATGATGGAAAAGACCTGAGTACGTTAGGCGATAAGCCATTGCCAAGCAATATTGACACTGAAGAAACTCGCCCGGATAGACTACCTGCGAATAACCTTAAAGCATATGGATCAAGCCACCATAAAATCAAACTAATACTCAGTTGCCATTACGATATCGGACTATTTATATATGTAGGAATATTATTTATTTTTCGCTAGCAAAATAGCCTCTAATAGTTTCATTAAGAGTCTTTCAGAGGTCTTTTAGACACTTTTCACCCACTGAAGGGTTAATACATACTGTTTTAAATTCAAAAAAAAAACACAATGCTAGTTTTTACAATACTTGAAAATTTATTCGCTTTACTGCTACACAATAAAAATCTATTATAACAACTTTTCATTACCAACTCACAACTGAGTCTGAATCCAATCTGCAAAGTGTGTGACATTTACGAACACTTCAGCATAACGCGAACCGCATGCGCCCACCACGAAGCTCGCCACACCAACCAAACGATTGTTGTAGGCCACACCGTTACCAGCGTCGCCCAGACAACTGCCCTCCTTCAGATTGTGAGCCAAGCAGAAAGTACTCTCATCATGCTCGGGAAAACCTTTAGTACACTCCTCCTCGCTGGCCACTGAGAATGCGACCGATTGCAATTTATATGGTGTCGCGCCAGACGACTGCTCACCCCAACCGGCCACGGAGATCGCGGTGCCAACTGCTGGCGCTTGATCGGCACTGGTGGCAATGGGAATTATGGAGATCTTGCTGCCCTCTTCCACAGCACTGCTCAACTGTATGACGGCGACATCATTGCTTATGTATGTGTAGGAAGGCTGTACGGCAATGGATTCGACATAGATGATCTTGCCACCGGCAAATTGATTGACGCTGCCGACGCGCGCGGAGACACGACTGGCGTCAACACTGTAGCGAAATAAAAATTATGGATTATTGCAAAATCTATTTATAATTTTTGGGAAAATCGAAGCTTCTACACCCAAGCTAAGCCAACTCACACTTGGTTGTTGTCGTCGACAACACAATGCGCCGCCGTTAATATCTGACGCGCGCCGATAATGCTGCCACCACACACATGCGCACTGTCCAAACGCACCGAAGCGACGAAAGTGAACTGACCGGATGCGACGTCCTCACCGCCCAAAATGCGCTCCTCCAGTATCGCGGCTTGACAGTTGGCGACGATGCCAGCGAAAGCGAGCGCGAGTAGCGCGAAATTAACTTTTGAACACATTGCGTTTGCGCCGTTACCGAGTTACTGACACTGACTGAACTGGCCGGACCGGCAGTGTAATTATATGGAATGAATTGAAGTGAAGATTTTCACACACTCGCACCGCAATTTGCCGATTGAATTTGTTATTGTCGTTTTGGCATTGTTATCGGCAGCGGCGAGTTGTTGTTAAATACTCGAAGTGTTGAATTTATGACCCACTTTTATGGGCAGCGCACGCTCGCCTTATTACTTTATTTTAAATTTTACATTATTGCGCTCTACGCGCTTTGCGTTGGCAAATATATTTTCACCGACTGACTAATCTTATCGCTTGTCGGTAGCTGAAGGTTGGTATTTGATAAAGTTCGAGAATTTCAAACGATAATTGAAACAAAGTAATCGTATTTAAAGGTGATTACCACCGGGTAATATTGGGATCATATCCGTCTTCCTGATTTCGAAATCTTTCTTTCTTATTAGACGAAAATAAAATGATAATCTGTTGAGTGTGTGTGATGAGTTCACTTTTCGAACAGACTGTGGGAGTTTTCCATATGAGCAAGTTAGAATAAGCGACGCTGGAATACACTTTACCAATACTATTTATTCCATAGAAGCACTTCATTGCGATCGTTCAGTTTGTAAGGCATCTATATTCCCCAGTCATCCGATCGGAACAATTTTTTTGGAGATTGCACCAATGCCTTAGACAATAACCCATGCTGAGTCTTGTGAGATACCTTGCCAAATCAAAAAGCTTTCCATAAAAGTACTTCACAGGTATCGTTCAGTTTGTAGGGCAGCTATATGCTATGGTGGTCCGATATTGGCGATTCCGACAAATGAGCAGCTTCTTGGTAAGAAAAGTATAGGTGTGAAATTTGAGATCGATAGCTCTTAAAATGAAAGACTATTTCCTAAATATGTATGTATATCTACGGCAGCACAGACGGACGGATTGACAGACGGACACGGCTAAATCGACTCAGTCCGTCATACTGATCTATTATGAACAAAAAATAGTAAGACTTTCTTCATAATTTGAAAATATATAATTTATTCCTCAAAATCTTTGGCGCCCCCTTGGTCCCAATACAATTGTTCCAACGTATTTTCCAATCTTCGAAACAGTTGTTAATGCCAATTGCTGGAATAGCCTTCAACTTGCCCAGCGATTCATGTTTAATGTCTTTAATGGACTTAAAACGGCTTCTTCGGAACGGTCGCTTGACTTTGCTGATTAGTCAGAAGTCACACGGCACTAAATCAGGCGAATACGGTGGTTGCGGCATGATATTGGTTGAAAACTTGGCGAAACTCACGCAGAATCAATGCATTATTTTAGTCCAACCAAGGCAATCAAAAGTTGTCGGCCTATCTTTACGAATAGCTTCGCGCAAACGACGCATAACACTCAAATAATATTCTTTGTTGACAGTTTAGCCGGTCGGAAGGAATTCGGAGTGCACCACAACTCAACAATCGACCAAAACTGTCAACACAACATTGACATTGATTTTTGACCTCGTTTAACGTCGTTTGTTTGACTTCGGCTCACCTTTGCCACGATATGCGGCTGATGAATCGTCTGTTACCAGGTCGTATGCAAAGATCCAAGACGCAGCAATAATAATAACGTTTTATGCGACGCTGTTTCTCGAAAAAATTCAGTGATTTTGGAATTAATCTTGCTTTCACTTTTCCTAGGGCCAAATGATCTTTCAAAATGGTTTTCACTTATCCATTCAATATTGCAGCGATGCCAGTAAGATCTCCGTCTGTCAATCGTCGATTGTCAACCACAAATTCCTTTATTTTATCGACGTGTTGATCATCAGTTGATGTTGATAGCTCTCCTCGATATGGTTCGTCGTCAACGCATTCTCGACGCTCTTTGAATAATTTTCACCATTCAAAAACATTTTCGCGCAACAAACAATTATCATCGAAAGCCTCTTTCAACATTTTGAACGTTTCGGCACCAGAAATTTCATTTCGCACACAAAATTTCTTTGTTGAACTTTGTACTATACTTTAGAAAGACAAATATATACCAAACACTAAAGATTTAAAAAATGAAAGATCTTTCATATACATATTAATTGTACTTCAATTTAAACTTTTCAATTATTTCTCAAACAAATTTACTTTTGATGCTGTCACGGCTGTTATTTTTATAATAAAATGCAACCTCGTTTATATAATCTTCTTAAAATACATATAACGGTCGAAAATAATGAGTTTTTACGGGGATCCACACTTCGTCTTAACGTTTTTAATGAAAACAGGAATTTCTTGAAGAACTCAAGTATAATACAGGAATAGATATATATTTAGAGAATGTTGTAAAGTTATAGTAAATTTCATCAGCTGATAACGAACATTTGGAAATGAACATATTGACAAGATACAGGGTTACATTTATCATTATTATTCAAAGAAGTATATAAATACTTCATACATTTTTTCTCTCAAGCATTGCAATAATGTTCTAATAACTTGTGGCATCTATCAAAGGCAGAATAAATGCGAGATATCGATATAAGTTCTAGAAGTTCGAAGCTTATTAAAGACTGGCGTCTAAATATCACGGTATATCTATCTTCGATTATCGATTTTTGAAGCTTCTAAAGCAGGCTACCCCCTTAAGCCTCTTACTAACTTACTTATGAAAGTTGATTGCCAAGTCTTCCCATGCTAAACGTTTGATCCAGCAGAACTAATTCATTAGCACATTAAGCGGTCCATTACGAAATGTTTCTTGATACGGTATCTCTCACGGATAGCATTATTTTGAGTAGTAGAAATTTAGCCCTATAAACCATGCGTAGTTCTTAAATTATTTGTTCCATTATATTAACACTAAACTAAAAATTTGAGACTTAACCCATTTCCGACCGCACTTAGATCCACTGCTTTGATTTAATTCAAACTTTATATTCTGCTTAGTATGAAAAAAACTCAATGCTTTACAATTTTTGAGATTTTTACATTAAGCCGTTTAGCCACTGGAATGTGGTCGAAAAATCGACCATCGGCCGAAAACGATACTTGCAGTGCAGTTGCTTGAAACAGTGTTTTATTAGAGTTTATCATTCAAAACTTTTATTTTGTGCAGTTTTTCAATTTCACATTACATTTTTTTACAATGAAAGGAAGATACACGTCATAAGAAAGTTTCGAAAAACTTTTCTTCAGAGTTCAATATCTTATCTTTATATTTCATGGAATTGATTGAAACACAAAACATGTGGAGCTATATCGCATTTTGTGAATTTACATGACGAATGCTTATGACAACTTTGACAACGACGAGGCTTCTCTAATTTGTTAATTCCCTGCCCAACTTTGTCTTTACGATCGACGATATTGCCATTCGAAGCAAAGATTCTGCAACGTAAATACGGAACTGTAATTGATCCAATAGTTCTATTTTTTATGCAATACATGTTTCGGTGGTGCGTGATATTCCCTTTTCATATTTGACGAGAGCAAAATGAATTTTCCAAGCGTTCACCATTGCAGCATCAAATCCATTTGTTATCAGTGGCCAATACCACTTTTTTCCTCGAACGCGTAGTCGATAATTGTTCATGGCATTATCGAAGAGATCAACACCACCGATTCGATTATTGTATGCTCTTACGATGTGTGGCATATCAACATAATATTTCTTGCCGCCCTTCCATCGCTGCACACGATGCAGTGGTTCAATTGCCTCATGATTCGATGCAATGGTCACAACAGAATTGTCGTTCCATCGGGCTATCAGCACATTATTGTTTCGATCAAATGTGTAGTCTAACCAGCCGCGTTCTTTCTTCTTAGATGATGAGACATCAGTAAGTTTCGCTTTATTCGTGCGATTGTCACGAATAGCTCCGGTAGCATAATATCCCAAAGAGGTGAGGTGACTCATCAATTTATGAGAAATAAAGAAGTTGTCAAACGCAACACAATGTTCATGTGAAACTCAAAATTTCACTGGCAATATTTTACTCAAGAACGGAACACTTTACTACCGCACAGCAGGGGGGCATACCAGCGAATCTCACTGGAAGACCTGCTCAGGCTCGTGGACATCAACCGACTAACTACCTGCCTGGAAGGCATTTTTATATTCGTGATCTTGGAAGCTTCTGGAAAATTCTATTCTAGAAATATCTTGAAAGAAAGCTCTCCAATGTTACATAAAGTGGAACATGCACTTCTCTCTTCATTCTTTCTATACTGGTCTTACTTATCCTCTCATAGCTCTTTGTCTCATTTGATAATTTCCATACTTGCTAATTGATCTTTCTTTTAATCTTTCCTTACATTAAATTCTCTCTTTCTCTTAAATAATAATAGCAACAACAATAAACATTTACACTCATTAGCTTTAAGCTCGTATGAATTATGTTAACTTCCCAGATGTAAGGACACAAAATTAGTGAAGTAGAAATATTTGTCGTATCGTTTTCGGCCGGTGGTCGATTTATCAACCAGTTAATTTTGCGCATTCCTTATTATTCTATACTACAACCGATCTGATGAAAAATACATTCTGTGTGAACTATGCGACAAACGCTACAATATATAGGAAAGCTTATTTTTTTCAAAAATTTTCTCTATTTTTTCGGAATGTTTTTAAAAAATGTGGAAAAAATGGGTCTTTCGAAAATCCGATAAAATTTAAAAAAATGAATCAATTAGTAAAAGAAAATTTTTGCCAAGATCGGAAAGATGCAAGATGACATACAATTATTGCCTTTATGACATATCTCGATAATTTTCGACTCTGCGATTTTTCAAAGTTGCTGGTCGAAAAATCGACCATTGGCTGTAAATGGGTTAAACAACAGTCGGTTCATACCAAAAAATAGCAGTCAAGAACCGGAGTTAGTTTAGAAGTATAAAACTATCCATAATATTCATGTGTTTTATAATAGGTTGTCAAAAAAGTTTTGCGGTATTTTCGCTAATTGGCGCTGAAAGCGCGTAGTTCTAGTTCGTTGCATCGGGTCATGCTATACTTCTTTGGAAAGCTCATTTCACGCGCTAACACGTGTTTGATTGATTGTCGTTTCTTTTAAGTCGTTCGTGAGTTATAGCGTCGCAAAAATGGAGCAAAATAAAGAGAAAATACGGCATATTTTACAGTACTACTACGATAAAGGCAAAAATGCATCTCAAACCGCCAATAAAATTTGGTCAGTTTATGGACCCGATACAGTTTCCATTTCCACCGCACAACGATGGTTTCAACGTTTTCGTTCTGGTGTAGAAGTGATCGAAGATGCGCCACGCTCCGGAAGGCCTGTCGTCGAAAATTGCGATAAAATCGCTGAATTGGTCGAAAGAGACCGGTATAGTAGTCAGCATAGTAGTCATCAAACCGTTATGAAGCTTGGAGTCACTAAGAAGTTCGATGTATGGGTGCCACACGAATTGATTCAATAAAAATACCGTAAGA